>RJWM01003964.1:0-106769 GCA_004363535.1 Dasyprocta punctata
CCCCAAGCCTAATTGTCTCTTTTAAAATCTTGCAAGGAACAATCAGCTAGTTTTTGGTTTAGCGGTCCCCAAACCAAGTCCATTGCATGAAAATTCATCTTCTTGAGAGATAAGTCTCAACAAATAGCCAGAGTTTCTCTCAGAAGTAATATTCTGGCTTCTACAGTATGTGCAAGGAGAGTTCTAAGGATTCAGAGTTCCTTGATTCTGAAGTACTTACCTGCAGCCCTGCGGGTAAAGACCAACTAATAAGGAACAGAAATTGGCATTTTCATAGTGCAAGCCTTAAGCAAATTGAAAACGTCACTCACTTGTTGCTCTGTTTAGAACTAGTTCCAGCTTTACTCATGTTTGTTTTATTTTTATAAAACAAAACATGGTCCCATAGTTAAAATACTCGAACTTATGCAAATAGTGAGAAATTCCTTTCCTTCTCATGATGAGTTGTCTAGTTCCCACTATCATGAATTTCTGGCAACCGTGAGTTTCTTTCTTTCTTTCTTTCTTTCTTTCTTTCTTTCTTTCTTTCTTTCTTTCTTTCTTTCTTTCTTTCTTTCTTTCTTTCTTTCTTTCTTTCTTTCTTTCTTGCGGCACCAGGGATTGAACTCATAACCTCGCGCCTGCCAGACAGGCGCTTAAGTCACTGAGTCAAACTCCCGGCCCCGGTGTTTTGAGGCAGGGTCGCACTGCGTAGCTCAGGCCAGTCTTGCGCTGACACTGTAGCCCAAGCCGGCCTTGAACTCACAACGCTCCTCCTACCTCAGCCTCCTGAGTGCTGGGATTAAAGGTGTGTGCCACCACGCCGGGCAACCGTGTTTCTGTGTTACCATTTCCTGGTTTCTGTACACATTTCTGACTAAATTTTGACCCCTGTTTTCTTTTGTCTTTTATTCATATACTTTTCTTATCCTTTTCTTAAAAATTCTTATTTAACTTAAGTTTATTAGTACAATTTAGATATACATAATGATCACGCTCATCATAGGGAATTTGTACCTGTATGTGATATATCCCGACTCCTTTTTTTTTTCAGTCCCCTTCCCTTCCTGCAACCATTCTTCCCCTCCTTATTTGCAAAGCTTTGTTTCCATTTTATCATTTTTTCTTTTCTCTTTCGTTTTTTCCCCCTCCCCTCTCCCTATCTACCCTGTCTTTTGAATGATTTGTTCCTGTTTCAAACTACCTATTATACATGTTGGTTCTTATTTACCCTTTTGGTTTATGACATCAAAGAAGCAATGTGCTATTTACATGTGTATCTGATTTATTTCACTTAAGAGTATGATCTCAAGGTGCATCCATTTACCTAAAAATGTCTCAAGTTTATTCTCCTTTATGACTGAGTAGTACTCTGTTGCATTAAAACAAACAAACAAGCATGTTTTTTATTCGTTTGGGTTGTTTCTGAGATTTAGCTATTACAAACTGTGGTGCTACAAACATGAGTCAGTATATTTCACTGTGGTAGGATGTTTTTAATTTTTCTGGGAAGATATTCTGCAGGGGAATCACTGGGTAAAATGGGACATCTAACCAAGTTTTTTTGAGGAATCTCCATACTGATTTTCACAGTGGTTGTGCCAGAAAAGTTCCTTTTTTCCCTACAACCCTTTCAATGTTTGTTGTTAGTTTTTTTTTTTTTTTTTTTGCAGCACCAGGGATCGAACTCACAGGCTCACACCTGCCAGACAGGCGCTTAAGCCGCTGAGCCAAACTCCCGGCTCTTGTTATTAGTTAATAATTGTGATAATCAGCATTTCTTCTGGAATGAGATGGGACCTCAGCATTATTTTAATTTGCATCTCGGAATCACCAGTGATGTTGAACATATTTTCATATATTTATTTGCTGTTTGTATTTCTTCCTCTGAGAAGTGTGTGTTCAACTCAGATGCCTGTTTTTAGATTGGGTCTTTAATTTTCTTCAATTCTTGTATATTCTAGATAGAAGTCCGTTGTCTGAGGGACAACTGGATATAATATTTTCCAACTCTGTGGGCTGTCTTTTCACTCTTTGGTAATTTTGTTTGCTGTGCAAAAGCTTTTTAATAGGATGAGATTCCAGTTGTTGATTCTTGGTAGTATTTACCCTGAGGTCAGGGTTTTGTTCATGGAATCTTTGTCTATACCTATGTCTTTAAGTATTCTACCTATTGTCTCTTCCAGCAGATTTAGTGTTTCTGTTTTAATATTTAGATCTTTGATCCATTTCAATTTTAGTTTAGTGCATGAAGACAGACATGGGTCTAGTTTTAGTCTTTGGCATGTGAAAAGTCAGTTTTTCCAGCACCATTTATTAAAGAGGCCTTCTTTCTTCCAGTGAATGCACTTGGCCCCTTTGTCAAAGATAAGGTGACTGAATGTATTTGTAGTTGTGTCTGTATCTTCTAATGTGTTCCATTGATCCTCAGGTTTTTTTTTTTTTTTTTTTTCCCCAGTACTATGTTGGTTTTATCACAGTAGCTTTGCAATATAATTTCAAGTCAGGGATTGTGCTGCCTTCTGCCTTACCATTGTTGCCCAAGATTATCTTGGCTAGTCTAAGTCTCTTCTGTTTCCAAATGAATTTTAGAAATGTTTTCTTTAGAACTGTGAGGTATACTAATGGTATTTTGATCGAGATTGCACTTAATCTGTGTAACAGTTTTGGGAATATGGCCACTTTCACAATGTCAGTTTTTATCCATGAGCAAGGGATATCTTTCCATTTTATGGTATCCTCTTCGATTTTCTTTTTTCAGAGTAGTCTAATTTTTAAGCTACAGATATTTATTTTCCTTTGCTAGATTGAGTTTTAGGAATTTTTTCTCTAGTTCTGTGAGGTATGTTAATAGTATTTTGATTGGAATTGCATTAAATTAAAGCAGTTTTGGGAGTTTGGTGTGCCATGCAGTTGGCCATCCAATGTCCCTCCAGCTGTTCACCTTGGGTGATGGCTCCTCCTTAACCCCCAGGGGCTCCTTCCCAAAATTTCTGGAGCATCTCTCTGGGGCTGACAAGTCCATAGTGTGCTCACCAGCGGTGGGGACGCCCACGGTATGAATGCCGCCATCCACGCCATGGTGCACGTGGGAATATACACAATGGCCAAAGGGTATTTTATCTATGAGTGTTACTAGTGTATGGCTGGTGGAGGTTCTAACATTAAAAATTCTTCAATAACTTAATTTTTGATATATGAAGAGATTATTTTGATGTAATTAAAATTATTTTGAAAGATTGGGAAATGAAACACAATTGTATTTGTTGATATTTTATTTTATTTTATTTATTCATTTATTTATTTTTTGTGGCATCGGGGATCAAACTCACAGCCTCGCACCTGCCAGACAGGCACTTAGGCCACTGAGCCAAACTCCCGGCCCTAGGTTTTTGAGGCAGGGTCGCACTGTGTAGCTCAGGTCGGTCTTGCGCTCATGTTGTAGCCCGAGCCGGCCTCTGACTCACAACGCTCGGCCTACCTCAGCCTCCCAAGAGCTGGAATTAAAGGCATGTGGCACCATACCCAGCTTTTGTTGACATTTTAGACATTTGTTTTTGTATTTCTCAGCTTCTTTATGCTATTTTAGATACATGTTGAGTGATAATAACATGAACATATTTCCTTTTTCTCTTCCCTATTCTATTTCACATAATTTTATTCACTAATAAGATTTTTGTGTGCTTGCTTTCACTTTATTGCATTTTCTTATATAACTATTCATTGTCAGTATTAAGTGGAGTCTTGTTATCTGTCATGAACAAGGATTTCTTCTTCTATATCCTCCCATATTTTGACTGTGTCATTTTTACATCTTCAGGCATATGATTAACATTGTTTTAATATCATATTGAAATATATTCTGTGTGTACTACCAAATGGTTGTTTTTGAATTTGCTAGTCATGGCTCAGTTTTTCTCATCATAATTTCCTCAGAAAGGACTCTTGAGAACAATAGTCTATGAATTCATTGCATACTGAACTTATCTACAAATTTTAGATTTGAAGAGCGGTTTCAATATGTGTAATATTCTTTCCTTGATTATCTTGCAGTTGCTGCTGTGCTGTTTTATTTTGATCACTCCTGTAAAAACACATTAACTGAGATAGATTTTCTTCCTTTTTTGACACAATCGTTTTGTCTATTTAGCAAATGATTCTCTTTGCATGCTAAAATCTAATAACTGTATTGTGCTGTTGTGATTTTGCGTATTTTGACTCTATTTTTCATGAAATACACTGTGTCCTTTTGTTATTTAAATCAGGTTGTCTTTTATTAGAGGAAATTTTTTTTAATTGGTGAAATTTTGGTTTACTTTCTTAAGGATTTACTTCAGCTGTAGGGTTCTTTTGTATATTTTTTGACGGTCTTTGATAGCTGTTTTTTCTGAGTCATTATTTTATAAAATTCTTATATGTTATACTTGTTTTCTCATTTCTAGCTCTGTTTCCACTTATTTTATTTTCCTTTGTGATTCTATTTTGCTTTATTTTTCCTCATTTATTACCTTCCAGTTCACATTTCATTACTTTTTTATACCTTCATCTTTTACCTAAGTTCTTTCACTTTTGTTCTTCCTTCATATATATAGTTTCGTCTTTAATTTTTTTTTAATTTAATTTTTCTTACATGCTTGCTAAAAGTGTTTATCTGTGCAACAGCCACATTTTTTTTCTGGTGGTGGCCTGTTTATTATAATACTGCTTCTTATAATACTTTTATTTGTTACACACACTGTTATTTAATTTTTTGTTTTTAAATTCATAAGCTTTAACAGGTTGGATTTTCATAAATGCAAAAGATGAAGCATGTTTCAGGGTGAGGGACTGGGGAATTTTGGTTAGGGAGGCCTTGTATTTTCTGACTCATACTTTTGGCAAACAACAACAACAAAATGATTCCCATGTGTGATCTTCAGGTAGGCCTGCCTTATGTGTTTCTGTGATCCAAACCAGATCAGGGAGACTGCTCCTTGCAGCATATTCTCTTCTTTTTAGCACCCCTGATAACACGAACAATGAGGCTTTCATACTGTGGCGGCGCAAGGCCCCCTTTTTCAGTGAGCGGCCTCTTGCTGGAGCACTCTGAGGTGCTGTTGCTTGTCCTCTCATGCTCGCCATTATTTTATTTTTTCATATTTTTGCCCTGTCTCAGGTTTTTGACCATCCTTCATATTTTCTAGGCTGTGGATTGCAACTCTCTGAATTTTTCTTAAAGTTGAATTTGTTTGCTAAGTTGTTTTTCCTCATTTTCCTGCTACTTTTGTATGATTGCTGGGAAACAACAGGAAAGATGCTGACAGGCGCTCATATTTGTGATGGAAGTGGAAAGTTTGGTTTGGTTTTTAATCCTGATAAATAAAGATGCCACTATATTATAAAATTGTTTAATGTCTACTTACTTTTATATTCCTTTGCTTGATATTTAAAGTGTTCCTTAGTCCAGTTCTAACAACTTCATTCCATTTTACTTCTTATATTTCATGCTTCCGTTAAATTGTACTCACTAATGCAGTCACCTCAATAGTAACATCTATTTTTCCACACTTTTACTCATTTTATTTTCTCTCTTAACATTTCTGTTCCCATTGGTCAATCCTTTCTCAATTCTGTGTTTGCTATTATCATTTAAAATCCTGTCTGAATTTCAAGACCTATATCAAATAGTACCTAATTCTTTAAGCTTTTCCCTTGACTGTATAGGTTTTTACATCATTTTTTTGTTTTTGTGTATAATTTAGGATGCCTATATTCTTGCTGTACTGTGTTCTATTATCTTGAGTACTGCTTCTTGTTTCTACCAGTTGGAGAAATGCCTATGACTTAGTCATATTTGTGCCTCATTTATGCTCAAGCAAGGAACATTGTACATAACGTATGTTCAGTAAGCACTCATTGAAATGATAAAATTACACACAAGGATAAAATTATTTTCCTAAATGTGCAGCACAATTTCTTCTCACTTCTCACTAATTCGCTATATATACAATATAGCCATTCATGAGGATAATTTGGTTCTTTTTTTTTTTTCTTTTCTGAAGTCACAGATCTCTGCAGACCGAAGTGTCTTATAAATCACTCTGTGATTGTAGATGCATGTATTTAGACATGCAGACAGGCAAATTGTCTTTTGATTATTTTAATTGTCTTATTTCAATACAGAATAATTTGTTCTTAGCTTTTATAAGTCTTTGATAGCTGTTAAGTAGATTAAGAAACAAAATTGGTCAATACAATCTTCTTCAGTTCTTTTCCCTTAAGAGGCAGATCTCTGTCATGATATAAATACATTTATAGAAAAATTTTGTTTAAAATTCACTTTTTCACTTAAACCAATATAGAATGAACCGTGGAAGCACAGAGAAAATCTCTCCAAGTGCAATCTTGGTTTGAGAAACATAAGTTTTTAGAAAAATAAACCTAAGAATTTTTCCCCACTACTTCATTAAATTGTGTCTCTTACCCAAAGGAATTCACATATTATTTTCTTCATCATTTCATAGCTTTGAAATCTGTATTTGATGAGAAAAACCTGTTCCCCAAAGAAATTCTGGATCGAGAAAGAAAAGCCAAGCAATTATGTCAAGAAACAACTTGTGAAGTGAAGATAAAAAGAAATAAGAAGCAATTATAATTGAAAGAAAAATAAATATTTCATTGTCACATAGAGTAGTTACATAAAACGCAGCAAAAGAATCAAGAATTCTCCTTTCTTTTCCTCTAATTGGGACTTCTGAAAATTTTATCTTCAGATGATGTTTTATTGCTGCTTTTATTAATCATTTTCATTTTCTCTGTATTCTTTAAAGATTGGAGTCAAGAAGAGGAATGTCAATTGGCATTCTTTACTCAAACCCTTTCATATCAAAATATGACAATTCTAGAACAAAGTATTCTAATTAGTTTTTCTTCTAATAGCTTCTATTGATAAACATTTTTGGTCATTTTTTATTATAAGACCTATATTAAAATACAAACGCAGAGAAATTTACAAATTTGAATATGACAACTGTTCTTACTTCTTTACATTGTCTATATTTTTCCAGTGATTCTGATAATAGCAATTAGACCTTGTCAGTAAGTCTTTCTTGGTATTTCTTTTAAAATACATTTTATCTTAATTGTACATATTTATGGTGTACAATGTGATAATTTGATATATATACATAGTGTGTAATGATCAAATCAGAGTTTGTAACATTTCTGTTTAAATGTTTAACAAATGTTTGATCACTTAATGGTTATACATATATATGGGCTATAGTGTGATATTTTTACATATGAATACAACGTGTGCTGATTAAATCAGTGTCATCAATGTTTACTGTCTATTTTTATTAACTCATATTCATTCTTTTATATACTTGTGGAGAAATTACTGCATATGATTTATTTCTATAGTGGACTTTATACTGAACATTAGAATTGAATAGCATAGCATAGCCCAAGAGTTAATGGCCTTGCAAAAGTCAAGGCCCTAGGGCTACATAAAGGACTTACTCTGCACAGATGGCCAAACAGGAAACATTTCTGAAACATTCCTGTTTCAGGAAACAGGTTCTGAAATTTATTACTTCCCTTTCTTGACCCATTTTTCTTTCTACATATCACCATCCTCAAGGAAATCAACTTTCATATGCTGCTCTGTTATTGTATGTTTTAAAAATTGTTAACAAATTCATTTACACAACTTTGGTTACATTTTAGAGAACCTTTTAAAAAATCTGTATTTTAAGTAGAATTTTGCAATAGCACATGTTAGTAAAGTAAATAACAATATAAGAGGACTTACATTGTACTGCAGTTGAAAAAGTTCAATGTATTTAAAGCTTACAAGAAGTTACATCTCTTTTAATGTTAAAATCTGCCAGTTTGATCCATTAGGGGATTCCTAATTTTCAACAATAGATTTGGGATTGGAGTTGTCTCTCTCTTACTCTTAAAGCAGTGGTATTTGCCTATTAACATTCTGTTTATTTACTTCTTCACAGAATAAATTCAGTGAAATGAACTCTGTTAGTAGTAAGTTTCCAGCACCAGTAGAAGAATGTTTGGGTTTGGAAGAGGGGAGTAGCAGGAAGACTTTCTGAGGAAAACTGCTCCTTCCATCTATATTTACATGCACTCAGTGTCAAATGATGTGACTTCTGTTTATATTGCTTTCCCTCTCCATTGAATGATCATCATATAAGGGAAAGATGTAGAAGAAATGTGAATGAGTGTATGTATATTATGAGCTAGTCATATAAGAGGATGTTCTTGTTTAGGGAAATTTACAGTGAAATTTTTAGATATGACAGAAAACTGTGTTTGTAACTTGCTCTCAACTAATTTAGAAGATATTAAATTGTATAATATACAGATATATTTTCCATCTGTCAACCTACCACTCCAGGAAATATATGTAGATGGAGTACACAAATGTGGCAAGTGACAACAATGGGGAAACAAAGAGAAAGAGACATGAAAATAGTAGTTCTGCACCTGCAAACTTTATACAAGTTTGAAAATATTTCCACATAAATGTTTTTTTAAAAGTTACAAAATCTTTTCATGAGCCAAAATATTTCTTGAGATGTTCAAGCGGAAAATACCTGTCTCATGAGGACATTTCAGAGAATTCTTACACTGGATGAGTGGTTTGACTGGATAATCCATCATTTCAAAATCAGAGGATAAGATTTATGAATCATAGGTTGGTAATAGTACAGTGCAGTGAAATCTAACCACATTCTCAGAAATTTAAAGGAATATCAAGACTTTGAAAATATGTTATCCGAGTAAAACATACTCTGTGAAGACTCTCTTTTCCATCCATCCACCCATTATCCAATTATGGAAGTCATATGCAAAGAACTGTTTAGATATCAAGTAATCAGATTTAAAGAGAATGCATTTACCCAGCCATCTAATTTCTAGAGTAGAGCCACATAAAATATAGTGGTTTATCAAGTAAATATTGAATGAGACAACTGTTATAATTTGGAAATTTATTTACTAAGCATATTTTACTTTTTACTCTTGGAGATGATCTTGTTTACAGTGATTTGTCTGAAGTTTGATTCATAAAGACAGACCAACTTTCTATAACCTATTATGTGTAAGAAATTCTGTGCCATGTGTAATTCCATCTTTAATTAACTTCAAGCCCTCTTCTGCAAAAAGAGTTAAAAGGAGTTTTTGAAAAGTATTTTTAATAAGAATAGAACATTAAATCTATGACAGTCTTTTTTAATATCATGATTTATAATATTTAGAACAAAACATGCACAAAAATGAGAAAGACATTTAGGCTTTTTCTTACTCTTCTTTTATACCTCACAGCATCTAATTGTGCTAGGCAGGTAGCAGGGTCTCACCTATCATTTGTTACTAGAGCTGGAGACATTATAAACTGTTTCTGAAATTAACATTTGATTCAATTATTTAAGATCCATTTGTCGACAGTGAAAAGAACTTGTCACATTAAAATAGGATGTGTCATAATTTTCAATATGTGTTTATATTATGTAGCTGTACACTAAATGTAATTTAACTTTTTCTCTTTTCAGAACATTTTCCTCTTATCACTCAAAATACTTGGAATAAACTGACAGGAAAAATTCCTGGAGGTTACTCCAGGTTGAATTGGGAAAATTAACTTTTAAAATAATGAAGACAGCAATTGCTTTTATGTGTTCAAAGTTTGGAATTAAGTACAGTTTTGCTTAAAAACATATATTGCTAAGAAAGGTGATGAGATTATAACTAATCATTGGCTAGTAATTTCCCATGCATTCCTACCATTATTTCTTAGAGTGGGGTTAGTGGTGGTGTTGAAATTTATACCAAGATATTTGGGTTTCATGAATTTTTTCTTTATTCTATGGGGGCAAAATAGACTTGTAGATGAAAGAAACTTGTGAAAGTATTTAAAAGGTTTTCATTAATAGTTCATGGACAATTGTGGTATGTTTATTGTCTTTTAGAAGATTTTAAACCAGAGAGAAAAAATTCATGGTTACTGCTTTTTATTCCGAAAGAGACACTAAAACACATACTTTGAACTGCTCTAATATAAGATTCTTATAGAAAAACTTCATCATTACAGCTTTTTCTTAGTAAGATTGAGTGACTTTCTATGCCACTGGAAGGAAAAGTACTGACCTATTCCTGGATAAAGCATATTATGATCCCAGAAATGCACTGACATTAATTTGGTAGCCAGTGGTGCTGGTGTGGATATTTGATTGTGTTACTACATGGGTAGGCAAACATCAATTGACTGATGGTCTTGAAAATTCAGACTATTAACCTGGCATGGTGGCATATGCCTGAAATCCCTGTACTCAGGAGACTGAGGCAGGAGGATTGTTGAAAGTTTGAGACCAGCCTGGGTTACAAAGTGAACTCCATAATGAGAACCTGTCTCAAAAAGACAAAAAAGAAAAAAAAAAGACAAAAAAAAAAAAAAGAAAATTCAGACTACAATTTATGTATCACAGAGTGTCACAGAGTAGGATGATAGTATTCTTGTGTTGAACAACTCAATTTTTGGAAAATTATTTCTAACAATGTTAAACTAAAGCTAGGGAAGAATTTCCTTATATTAGAGAAAGCAATATTAGAATAAAAACCAAAATTTAGACAACTTTTGGAGATTCCTCTACAGTCAATTGAGAGTATTAATTTATTGGCAGATTACAGTCTATGATAGTTATCAGGCTTTTCAGGTCTGTAGTTAGTTAGTCAGCACTGAAAAATGTTACCAGCATGCTTGCAGAATTTCATGAAGATGAATACCTTAAAGTTACATACACACATTAGATCTTAGTCACATTTTCATTGTTGGGACTCAATACCTGACACCAACAGATTAATGAAAGAGAGGTTTATTTTGGCTTATATTTTATAAGTTTCAGTCCATGTGCAGCAGATTTACACACCTAAATGGCAGAGTAGAGGGACCTGCGTGAGGGCAGCAAAGAACCAAGAAGCAGACACAGAAGGGGGAAACAAACTCTGTACCAGGTCACACCTCAGTGACCTGCTGCTTCCAACAGTACCCTACCTCCTGACATTACGTTTAGCTATTGGACCCTCATAAACCAATCATCTTTCAAAACCTCTGCCTGTAAGGGCATGAAGCTTTTGGAGGATCGCTAGATAGCAACCATAACAAGCTCATTGTATTTGTTTCTCATGGATTTACCAGAAATAATGTTAGTTAATGATCAATAGTGACATATTTGTTTAAATTGAAGCTGAACCAGTTTTCCATTTCTTCTCTCAGAAATCACTGATAAATAGTACACTGTGCTTAATATGTGATAACCATTGAGGTGATTCGGTTGAACTTCAAAATTGAGATGAAAGCCCTTTCGTTTAAACATCCTCTTTTGTTAATGGCCTGCTTGTAGAGAAAATGAAGTCAGAATTTTAAAGCACATACATGTAACATCAATGTTTATTATCAGGTTACCTATGGTTGATAGTATTATCTTGATATCATTTGGTAAATCAGTGATCTTGTCCTTTTGTTCAGCATAAAGTATGTATTCTTTCACATTGTTCTCTTTCTTAAAAATTCAACTGGGCCTCATGTCTACAGGAAACTCCTCTGACTATTTTATAATTTGATGAATTGCTGAGAATTCTGTAAATGCAGCAGTAATTTGTCTCTGCATTGTGGACTTGATTTAGTTTTATTCTTTTTTCTCCCAGGCATTCTGAAATATTTATGATGAGGCACATTGGTAATCTGATGTGGGAGTCCTGTGAGAAACAAAAGAACTAATTACTAGTCAATTTACAGCCACTGACACATTCTTTCAGATTCTGTTTCTGCTTTTAAAAGAAGTGAAATAATAGATGAAAGAAGATGAACTTAATGGTTTAAAAAATCTTGTATTGTTTTTTTCTCAGTCCTTGTATATTTCACCACCAATCATTAACTTGATCATGTTAGTCTTTTTGAACACTTGTACAGAGCATCTGCTCAGGTTCTAGAGAAATTAATCAAGTGGCATTCAAGGTAACAGACTTGTCCTTGATGACCAGGTGTTCCATACACAGTGTTCCCAGGAAGCATATTTTAGTTACTACACTCCTGTAAGTAACCAGAAGCCAATCTGTGGTAAGTACTTTAAAATGAAATAACTTTTGAATATGGTATATGTACAGAAACTTGATGATGAATGTTTAATAAATAGAGGAATGTCATTTCAACTGACTTTGGTATAAAAATTCTTTGAATTTATTAACAAATTTTATTCTCATTCAATGATTTCATTATGAGTTAGGAGGGCCAGTTCTTTTGGGACTATTCATCAGGTAGTTTAGAATATTGTTCTTTCTGATGAGATTATGTTCCTAAACTAAATGAGTTAGGAGAATTTTGAAAACCTGTTATTTTTCTGAAGTTAAACTTTATTATGCACTCAGAAATTTTCAGAAGAAACAGATGTGTAAAAATCTAAATTTTAATTCTGAAAATTATTAATAAGAGGATTGCTAATGCTAAGAGTCTATTAAAAAGGAAATACTACATGCTTCAAAATATTTTTATTATTCTGGTAGTATTAATACATAAAGATGTAATTAATGAATTAACACTTTATGATGTAAAATTATTAATAACATTTTGACTACTTTTATAAATGAAAGCAAATATTTTGATGAAAAATTTCTGACAAATTACATTTGTCAGAATATAATAATACATGAACATTTGCTTTGTATGTGAAACTTTATAACACATTGATTTTTATTGTGCTCTCCAAAATGTATGTATTAGTTTAATCCTTAATAAAGCATGTACTTGATAATTTATATCTATATTTGTGTTTTACCAGCACATTATTTTCTATCAATTGCTTGGAATTGCAATTTAAGATCTTTTACATTTGTAAAATGTATATTTAAAGAAATAGAGTTTAACTACAAATATTAATTTTTAAAAAATAATAAATAATAATGCCATAGCTTAGTTCTGGAGAATATTTGACTTTTAGTAGTATTTTTTGTCTAGTACTTGTTCTTCGTGGCTCTTAGCTCATTTACGAGACTTCCTAATGATCTCACTTCTTAAAGATCTGTAAAGCACTCTAGAAATGTGCTCCATGTCTTTGAGGTTAACACACTACTCTGAAGGCTTTCATCTTTATCTCCAGTGAAGGGCTGGTTCTTGCTAACCCTACCTTACTCCTACCTACTTACTACAGATTATTAATGTGTATTATTTGTAAAACAAAATTAATATTGCTGAAATTTATGAGGCATCAGAGTCAGTATCCTACTAAGCATGAAATACTATAAAACTAATTCTGCTCTAGATTTATGTAATCAAATGACTATATTTCCTGTAAGTTTACTGGAGGATACTTGAATGTTGTGTTAATCTTGTGAACTGGTTATGATTTTTAATTGCAGCTATTATTGTAGTTGTTAATTACTTTGTTAAATTATTCTTTGCAGCTAGGTCTGGTGGCACAGGCCTGTAATTCCAGCTACTTGGATGTGGGGGTTGGGGATTCAGGCAAGATGACTGGACATTTAAGTGAGACCCTGTCACAGAAGAAAGAGAGCTGGGAGAGTGTGTTTGCATAGCATTAACAATACCCCAATTCAATTCCCAATACATGCCAAAAATTCTTTAATTTAAAACATTTCTTTCTTCTTTACTATTATTGTATCATTTATATGTTATTGATGCTGAATTTCTTCACAGTTTTCTGCCTTTTTTTCTTTCCTTTGGAAAAGTAGAAAGTAGACTTTCATTATTTTTTCCTTATAAAAATGTAATTCCTTACTATATGAAACAAATTGTTTTAAGAATATTAGCCAATTATTCAACCATTTTAGAATACATTGATATCTTAATATTATAGGACTAATCACACTGAGATGGGGTGGTCTTTCTTACATTTCTGTTCTTGATTGAGAAGCCACTTTAGAGAAGCCTGTATAAAAGTTTCCTTTGATATCAAAATTACAGTTGTACTACTGAGATCCATGGAAAAAGATAGAAATTGTAACATGTAGCTGTTTAAATATATTATTGCAATTGGTAACATTCTATAATTATTATTTCTCCTTTAATTGTAAGAAACAACATATATGTTGTGTGCTGATTCTTGAAGATACATAAAAATACCACTAGCATATTGACTATTTCTCATTTTCGGTGGTGCTTAGTCAAACAGCTGGAATTGCATAAAATCTTCCTGGGCTGATATATTCTCAAAGTCTTCTGTTAAGTTTGAAATCTTTTATAAAAACTAATGCATTTTAAATTAAACAATATACACAGGTCAAAATGGATAAAATATTGTTGTGGAACCTCCTGTTGTTTTTTTTTGGAAGTCAAACCTCAAGAACATTGGCTCAAAAAAATGCTGAATTTGCAGTGGACCTTTATCAAGCTATTCGCTTATCTCAGAAAAACAACATTATATTTTCTCCCCTTGCAACAACTTTGGCTCTTGCAGTGGTACAACTTGGAGCAAAAGGAAAAGCACAACAGCAGATAAGACAAGCTTTAAAACTTCAGGACCCAGCAACTGGTGAGAGTCTAACACTTGATTATTTGTAGTGGAAAAGATATGGCTCAAATTTACTCTTAAAGTATTAGAAAGAAGCTCAGGTTTTCACTCATTTATAATAGTTTCCCAAATAAAATGTAATACCAATAACTTACTAAGAAATTAATATCTATAAAGATAGAATATTCTGTGTATATATTTATATTTTTTTTTTGTGTTTCCTACTGTTAACTAAGATTATGCCATGTTTGCATTTGTGTGTAACACATAAAACATACATCTGTTTTCTTCCACTATGACTTTGTTGAATCAGTTTTTCAAATCATGCAACTAATTCAAAATACATATGATTTTAAATTACTTTTTTAGTCCTATGGAAATACTATTACTTACTCAATACTTCTGCAGTATATTGTTTCTGACAGTTCTCTTACAAAAATAATGCACTCACACCAAATGTATGACCAAGAAATAGCATTAATTTATGTATTTGAAGACTTTAATTAATATTTTAATAAGAAATTTTAGGGAAAAACATTTACATGATTCAGCAAGGGTCTTGTTGCCTATACATAGTGGTTGATTTGGAGTCACTCAAAGACCTGTCTAGAATGTGAATCCCACATACTGGGACATACGTTATGCTTTCTGATATCCCAATTAGCAAAGTTGTTGCCCAAATCCCTAGCCATCCATACTCTCAATTCCCCTTTTGACTTGAATTTTAAATTATGCATCACTATCGGATATTATGTCTTAAACATCAGAGGAAACATCTGGATTTTTCGATTTGGTAATTTAGTTGCTATAGCTATAACTAATTGCAGTTTATTTGCTTTAGTATAGAATAACTGTAGTTAGGAATTCGTTTTTGTGAAAATACTATTTACAAGTTTTAAATTGCTTCATTTTAAATAAAGGCAATTTTGTACAGAAAAGAAGCTGGAGATAAGTTAATTGCAAGAGTTTTCCTTTGTGAATAATGTATAATGAAGCTACCATATTCTAGATTTAGTTTTGATTAATCTCAGCAAATCCCACTACACCACTCCCAGAAACATTAAATCGTATGATATTGCTTTGAAAAGTAACAGAATGTTTATGAATACATGTGAAGTTGATTCCATGATAAGCTAGCAAAATTAGAGAGTCTCTGATACCTAAATTCCTTTAAATGGATACATCTTAGACAGAAATACAGAAGTCTTAATGACTGTGGATTATAAATAAAGTCATCATCATACTACTAATGCATCATCATACATATATGTAGTATATCAACTCCTGTGTTGTGTGCTTGACATATATTAAATCTTTTAATGTTTATAATCATTCTGTGAGTTAAATATAACTGTGCCATCCAGACAAGAGAACAGGGAAAAGCAGTGAAATAATTTGGTCAGGACCAATCAAAAAATGATTTGGTGAGGCTTATAGATAATAACAATAATGAAAATGTTGTATTTTTTTGGAAAAGCATATATGAATGATCAAAGATTAATACTGAAATACGGTTAACAAAACATACCATGAAGGTTCTCTGCTCTGCCTTGGTAAGGGATGGAGACAGACACAGGTGGAAGATAAGTGCTACAGGAAACCAAAATTACAAAGGGAGAAAATAGGAAAAATAAAATCTGAAAAAGACAAGAGGGAAAATGACGAATAAAAGAAAAAGAGAGACTGAGTTCAGAAGGAGAATGAAGTGGATAAGTAGATTGCAAGGAAATGGAGAAATGTCCCAGGCAGTCTGCCAAGTAGAGTGGGTAGAGTATAGGGTGAAATAAAGGGTAGCATGGATCAGAAGACAGTGCAAAATCAGAAATACAGATCCTGTCTTCATTTTAAATTATCATGCTTCATTCATACATTTTTTGCATAAATTTTGATTTAAAAATGTCGCATCAAAGTATTAGGTATCTGTAGTATTGAGGGTGTTCTTAGCATCTCCTTAAATTTTATCACAAAGGCGAGTGTCCCTTTCACTGCCTTATTACTGGTCCTGCCATTATTTCTCCACTAATTTTTCAGGAGAATAGCTTTGGGTCAGTCTGATACTGTTTTCCCTGCTTTCAACCTGTGTTCTCTGCACTCCAACTCCTGGCTTATTCTATGAGGCTCTACAGGCGAGCACACAACTGTCGTCCTAATACCATTATGAGTTTCTGTGTCCTCAGTTGTCTTTCTTTCCCTAATGTCAAAATACGAGCTCAGAATAACTTCTTCATTTTGTGGAACATCTGATAATTGTCCATTTTGCTTGCCTCCAACAACGGTGGTGACAGAACAGAGTCTAAATTGAAGATGCTTCTTTATTCTAGGAAGGTTATGAGGAGCACCTGGGGCCAGGGACACAGACCAGTGGTGGAGCACTTGTGTTGCATGTGTGAGGCCCTGGGTTCAATCCCCCACACTGCACATTAGCTGAAAGAACTGAGCATGAATTTCAGTCCCTGCTTGGTAATGAAATGATCTTGTGATTTGGCATCAGTCACGTCACTTCTCAAGTCTCCTGATTTCTCTGGAGCTCAGAGTTCTTTTTGTAGGAAAAGGGGTATAAATCAGATGATTTACGTGGTCGTTTTAGCTGAGAGTATCTATGACTACTCTTGTTTTCATCTTTGGATCTCTCATATGCAACACAATTGGCCTTTGGACTCTCAATAGCAGAAGACATCCAGTATTAAAATTGTAGAATGTTTTGTGTTACAATCAAGAAAAAAGCCATCTGCACCTCCCAATCTGTAAGTTCAGCATGGTTCTATCTGGGGAAATGAAATGAACTTGTTCTCATTGCTTATTTGGGACCATGCATATGTATTCTTTTCGATCTGTGCTAAATGAGGTCATTAGTCTGAAAATTAAATCAAATTCATAAGACAGATAACTTTTTATTTTCCTCCAAACTTGTGTTCCTTGTTGAAATTTTTTCATTGACTTCTGAGACCAGTGATATATCAAAGGGCAGCTGTTTGTCACACAGTCTTAGGCCTTAAGTACATGACATAAATCTGTTTGCTCTGATAAATGAGTTACAACTATTGTTTCTCTTCCTATCTCTTTTTAATGCCTTTCCTTTAAAGATTTTCGTATACTACAAATACCAGAAAATTAATTTCAAATTCTGTCACTTTATTCCTAAGCTGAAAATTAGTTTCAAATTCTGTCCTTCTTTTCCAACCTTACTTCTTTTGGAGATACTCTCCTGTCTTCATTCAAGAAATCTTTGTAACCTCCCAGCCATTAAAATATTTCCTTTTAAGCTTCAAATAGTGATAAATGATTGCTTCTGGAATTACCACATAAACAAGTAAAATAGATTGTTTCTTCCTTTCCTTTTGCAAAGAATTCCAGGGCTGTAAAGGATTACTGAAACTCCTCAGATGTAATGATTTAGAAGTAAATGTTTGTATTTTAACACTTTCATATCTTTTTCTATGTGAATAGCAAATTTTGAAGTTTGCAGTGTAGCACAATGTCCTTGGCAAGGGCTCCTGGAAAGATGTGCAGGTCGTACCTGTGTGAGAACACAGGGTCAGGGAGGCCAGCAGACACTGGACAAGACAAGGGCCAGGAAGCCACAGCTCCCAGTGACAACACTGTTCTCTTCACACAAATCCCCTGTGCGCTGCCAGCTTTCTGATAGAAAATGTCTTCCCACACATACACACCCCTTATTTCATTAGATGACCTGGTAGCAAGTTCCTCTCAGTAAAGCTTTTTAAAGCTACTCTGTGGCTATCTTTTAATGATGGACCATGTTCTGTTTTCTTTAATAGAGAATTATTTAATATAATCAGGCCTTAAGTTATGAAAGTGTTTTTTTTTCAACACAACTGAAAATATAATAAAGATCATAAAAATTTGTTCTTTCTAAGTTTTTCTGACTCAATGATTGAGTTTTAGGGTTAAGGCAGAAAAGAATGAAAAATGGTTAGCCACATAGTAATGAATAGGAAGCTACCAAGAAAAAATACCACAATGGATATTTCACATATGCATGTACAGCTTCCTGACTACACTGCATTAGAACAATGCACCAGTCAAGAACAGCCAGTGGTGATTCTTCTAGTTGACTCTGACTTGTGATAGTTGAAATGGTTAAAGATTTTTATTGTTCATGTAGGTATCCAAAGTGTATAGATTCATGAATCTGAAGAAATAGACCATTCTGAGTTTTACACATCTTTACAGATGATTATCTTGGAAGTTTAAAAATCTGAACAGGCACAGTTGCTCAAAAGAGAGGAATTCATAAGATGAAATAAGAGAAATGTTGAAATGGATTGTTCATGGCTGTTATACCACCATTAACATTCATTAGGATTCTCCTTTTATAAGAATCACATGTTCATATTATGCAAAAAAAATCTACACATAAATTTCTAACAATAAAAATGAGCTAAATATATTATAGAGGAGTTTTTCTTCAGGTTGTATAAATACATATTCTTGCCCTTTACCAATTTTAAGTTTACATAGACATTATTTATCCTATAAAAAAGTTGATTTCTCTACAACATACATATTTTAAAGGACATAAGTGCTTGAAATATTTATAGTAACTTAGGATCATTAGTTATATCTAAAGGTGCAAGGTTGGTGTTATGAATCAGAAAGCTTAGATAGCAAAGCTGAAAGCTGTTGTTTTTATGTTGCTCAATATGTCAATATACATTATAATTATTTTTTAGGAGAAGAATTTTCTGTTCTGAAGTCACTTTTCTCTGCCATCTCAGAGAAAAAGCAAGAATTTACATTTAATCTTGCCAATGCCCTCTACCTTCAAGAAGGATTCACTGTGAAGGAACGGTATCTCCATGGTAACAAGGAGTTTTTTCAGAGTGCTGTAAAACTGGTGGATTTTCAGGATACAAAGGCTTGTGCAGAGACAATAAATACCTGGATAGAAAGCAAAACAGATGGTAAAGTTTCCTATTTTCATGAAATCATTATTTGCCATTGTGTACATGATTTTTAATATCCTGAAGACTGACTGAACATTTTTCTATTCCCCTGTGGATCAGAGGGATCAAATCTCTTATTTTATTTTGTTATTTAAATTAATACAAATGTGCAAAGCCAAGAGAAACTGTAAGCTGTTTATGAGAGAGATCTGCTCATAGAATTCTTTTTTTTCTATAGAATTCATGATAGAATAGTTACAGTAATAATTTTTGTTGGAGCTATAATGATTTTCAAGTATGGAAGTAAGAGTTATATCTTTGGCCAGGTAGAAGTTAGCTGGTGAATCCCAAAGGCGGTTTTTCCTACATATGCAGAAAAAAAATCAATATAGTTTAAATAACTGTGCTAATGTTCTATAGTAATTATTAATAGTACTATCATAAATACAGTATTCTCATCTTTAATTTCAATACAAGTTAGGAAAATTCTACCATGATTAAAGGGGTGTTATTATAAACTTAAAGTCTATTACATCTGACTTGAAATTTTAGCAACTTGTAAGCTATCAGAATTGTCTGTATCATTAACCTATCATGTATGATTTACCTGCCGGAGAAGCTTGGAGCAAAGTCTGAATAATACTAATAAACATGCCAGAAGGAATACTTTGTTTTTTCTTCTTTCTGTCTGAAAGACAATTAATAGGAACAATTTCACTGCAGAGTTCATTACTGTCTATGTCCATTTTTACATAAAACAGTCTCATATTTTTTATTTCCTAGTGAAAACCCTATTTCTTAGTGAAATATTTAACTACATTCCCTTTCCTTTCAAACTTGCTAAAGTTAGGTGAGACGGTTCTTTTCAAAATAGCTGTGCACCAGACATTTTTGCTTTAATCCTGTTTAAAAATGTTGCACCGAATCACTATTGCATGTTTGTCCCTGCCTCTTCTCTACTCTCTACATAGGAAAAATCAGAAACATGTTTTCTGAGGAAGAATTTGGCCCTCTGACTCGTCTTGTCCTAGTGAATGCCATATACTTCAAAGGAGATTGGAAACACAAATTCAGAAAAGAAGACACACAACCGATGGATTTTATTATGAACAATGGTTCAGCAGTCAAAATTCCAATGATGAAAGCTCACCTGAGCATGAAATACGGTATAGTGAGAAGTGATACTTCTGAAAGAATGGCTTTGGTAATTGCCATGGGTATTTGATATTTTATTGTCTTTTTTGCAGGTTATTTTTCTGAATCCTCCATGAACTTCCAGATTTTAGAATTGCCTTATAAGGGTGATGACTTCAGTTTAATCATTATACTTCCTGCAGAAGGTGTGAAAATAGAAGAAATGGAAAAACTTCTGACTGCTCGTCACATCCTGAAGTGGTTCTCTGAGATGGAGGAAGAGAAAGTGGAAATAATTCTCCCCAAGTTAGTAGCACCATTTCATTATAAGTGTTCGGTTCACGTGTATGGTGGAATTTGAATAGCCAGGTGAAAGATAGCTGCTTGAGAATGATACTAGTATAAATGACAATAAAAATGTGTTTGGAAATATTACTCCACTCTGGGCATAAAAGCAATTCTTGCTCTTACCCACACTGTTTCACCATGAAGAACACTGCATTTAAGTGCTCAATTTTTCTCTGAAAGACATGAAAAACCAGAAAGGTGGAATTGAAATTATTATCCTTTTGTTATACTAGGTTATCTTTCGCTAATATTTTTTTTGCTAATTGGAATTTATAAAATTCATCTTCTATTATGTTTAAGGGAAACAAAACCCTTCAATAATTTATGATGGTGCATATTATACAATTAAAAGGCATGCTAACTTCACCTTTGATAAATAGCATTCTAGCAGTCATTGAATGATAGATAGAATCCTGTGGTAAATTTTAGGTAGGTAATGCAACACACAAATTGTAAAGTATTCTAGGAAGCAATAAGTATAAACACTTGTATGCCTCTCAGTGATAGGAGAAACTAGAATGAAAGTGAACTCAAATAACCCAGGTCACACTAAAAATTGTGTAGTTCTTCGTTAATCACCTTTTGTACCTTCCTCCATATTCTGGAGAAAGAGCTACTCTGTTTTTTTTTTAACTTGATTCACTTTTTTTCTTCAACTTTCTTCCCTTTATTCTACATTTCTTTCTCTCACTGTCTGTCTACCTGTCTCTGCCCCCCTCTCCCCCTCTCTCCCTCTCTCCCTCTACTTCTCTCTCTCTCTCTCTCTCTCTCCCTCTCTCTGGCTTTCACTCTCACTCTCACACTCTCTCCCCATTCCCAGATTCAGTTTTTTCCTTTTAGTTTTCCAATTAAAATATTTACTAGAATTTTATTTTCAAAAGTTGTCTTTTCTTATTCCTTCTGAGAAATATTGATTTTCCCCTATCATTCAAATCTCTGAAATCTGATTCACTAATCCTAGCTGTTTTCAAATATCTACAATCTATATACCTCTGGGTGTTATATATTCATTTAAAGAATTTTTTTTTAGCTTCTACTGCTATATATGCCAAACACTGATGGTGTAATTGTTTATGTGATAGTTAAACTTCTAATCTTTGAAGTGATAATT
The DNA here is from genome assembly GCA_004363535.1 of Dasyprocta punctata. NCBI lineage: Eukaryota > Metazoa > Chordata > Mammalia > Rodentia > Dasyproctidae > Dasyprocta > Dasyprocta punctata. The sequence continues at coordinate 22,002 of RJWM01003964.1, forward strand.
TTTGGAAGTAGATTATCTTTAAATTTACCTTTTTGTGGTGTGGAAAGATCACTGTATTGGAGTAAAAACAATACTATGCCATGTACCACAACTGTGGTTATGTGAGAATTACTTGAATATGCCAAATTGAGGCTTTATCCACATAAAATGTGGAAAATATCCTTGGGACCAAGATATACCTAGCTTTCAGCCTCCATGACAAATGCCTCAATAATATGCTCATGCGCAATACTCAGCTAACAACAGAAAATAAAAGCTTTTCTAGCATTTTCAGCAATACTTGCAAGAGTGTTTCACAGTCCACAAATATATGTGGGTTACTGTAGTTTAGCACCTTTTCTGCCTTGGTTTTATCACCAGCTTCTTCAAGCTATGGGTCCCTATCTCATGCAACTGCTTCCATAATGTAGACTAATTTGGTCTCTCAGTTCCTCCAAACCCAACATTTATGGATTGAATTGTGTCCCTCCAAATTCATATAATGAATTCCTAATAATCAATACCTCAAATATGACCTTATTCGGATATAGGGTGTTTCCAGTCCAGTTCAAACAAGGTCGTTAGGGTGGGCTCTAGTCCTGTATGAGTGGTGCCTTATAAAAGACAAAAATTTAGACACAAAGATACACATAGAAGAATGTGAAGAGATGAGACAGTGAGAATCATCATCTATAATCCAAGCACAGAGGCAAGGAACGAATCTGTGTTAGGAGCCCTCCAAAAGAAGCAACAGTATTGAAATCTTGATTTTGGACTTTTAGCCTCCATATCTGTGTAATATTATACGTTTTTGTCATTCAAACTACCCTAGCCAACTAATGCAAGTTAGAAAGCATCACTATGTAACCAAACATTACTAAAAGCTTGATGATCACAAAAGAGGTTTACAAGGCAAAAAATAATTTAAATTTGAATACCAGCAATGACTTTTCATGGAATGTAGACCGTTTCATGTACCAGAGAGTCTCCTCCTGTTTGTTGCTCCTCTTAGCTTGCCATTGTCATGGTGCCAGAGCCTATTCTTAGCCTAAATAGCTACCTTCATACTCAGGATACAAATCTTCCTACTTTCCTCAACACGGAGCGTAAGTAACCAAGCTGTCCTTCCATTGCTGCTAAGGTCTACTTTCCAGTTGTGACAGGACTCTACATCAGTAGATTTCAACACTTAGTGAAAACCAACTTTTCATATCATATATAATAGCTCATAAGCTCATCATCTCAAACTTACTTGTATCTTTCTCACTGGTTCTGCTTACATAATGAAAATGATTGTATTACTTTTTCCAGATAAATGAACAACTTACTTTATCAGGTGAATTTTAGTCTTCATTCATACAGAAATGGAAACATTAGTTGGCAGGTATATCCTTTTTTGGGTACAAATTTCTGTTGCCAAAGATTTTTAAGACTTGGTGACAGTATCAACTATAGTAGTATTTCATTGCATCTATCTGTATTACACAATCTGGAAAATAGCAGGTACTAAACCAAAGATGACTGTTATTCTTTGTTATTGTTGTTAAGATCACTACCCAGCTAGTATCAAACTAGAAATATTGTTTTCTTGTTGTTGTCAATCTCCTTGACTCCTTTCCTTCTGTCTGGTAAGCCATTCTGCAAGGTAGATATTTAACCTTCAAGATCTCTTGAGTTATCTCTCCCATGAACTTTTTCTTAAAATTACCCAACTGAAAGAATCGTTTTTTATCTTTATTTTCAAACTAATTGTTTGAAACTTTACTTTAATGCATCTATTACATTGTATTTTTATTTCTTACTTCCATTGTTATCAACTCTATACAGTTGTGAACTCTGGAACAGAGGGTTTTGTCTCATTCATTTTGATTTCTATAGTCCTTAGCAAATATTATGGTGCCTAGTATGTGTTCAGTGAGTCTTGTTTGGTTAAATTACAGAAATATTTTCAAGAAAAGACATTTTTTATTATTTCTAATAACCTAATTTAAATATCTCTAGCAGAATTTAACTCTCTAGTCATTCTTTGATTCATTTCCTCCGAGTATCCTGATGACGCTCTCCCACCTTTCCATATATTTAGTATAATGAACAACAAGACATCAGGAATTTACTTAAAAGCTTCTCTAGAGAAAGAAAAATGATATTTTTTGAGACTCTCTATTGAAATAACAGGCCTACAAATTGTATCAATTAATTAATCACATAAATACAACTTCATGTTTCAAGTATATTCACTTATTTTTTATTATTTATTTATCTTTTTTTTATTTTAAAGATACTAAAATCTAACAAAACATAACAGAACAAAGTCAATCAAAACAAAGCAGTAGAACTAGTACAGAGCTTCAAAGAAAGATACTAGGAAAACAATAGCTACTATAGTATATCTTGTTACTTTCAGAATAGTTGACCCATCAGGTATAGTAAAATCAAACCAAAACCAAAACACAATAAAACCAATAAAAACAGAGTATGAAACAAAGCAAAAAACCCCAAATTAATCAGAATAAAGAAAAATAATGAGACCAATATTGGGTCTCAAAGACAAGACAGAGGAGAATCCCCCATATTTGCTACATTGCATACTGTCATCTTCCCAAGAGATGCTCAGACCGCCGGTTCCAGTCCTACAAAATCAGCTGACCAATACAAGCATTTAGTTGCCTTATGCACCACAGTTGCTACCAACTCAGCCAGTCCTCTGAACCAGCAGGTTGTCTACGGGGGGGTGGAGGGGTACAAGAAGCACATCTCTTTTTCCTCCTGGAGTCCGCACCGGTCACACGCACTCACCAGGAAGGCAGGCTAGGTTGTCTTCTGGTTGGAGTCTCCCTGCCCAACATATATTCACTTTTAAATAAAAAAAAACTCACAATTTCTTGAAGGAATGATTTGCTTATGTGTATGTTAAGCACATTAACAATTTTAGCCCTCCATAACACATATATTGAATTAAGTTTCCTGAGCACTAAAATCATGTGTTGAAAGTTCTGATATACATTTTTCCCAAAGTGAATAATTTTTTTAGAACAGAAAAATTTGTGTTTAAAATACATGCCCAGGGGAGAAAAGAGAAAATTATGTAACTCAATAAATACTTTTATGTGGACTAAAATAATTGTATTTTATTATTCAGTGCTTCAATTTTTTATAGTTGAGTGGATACATAACAGTCTTCAAATTGATAAGGAATATTTTGGTAATATTGGAACAGTTCCAGTACTTGTCTTAATTTACTAAATGTACTGTAACAAAATAACAAAGTAGTTTAGGTAGCTTAAAACAACAGGTACTCTTTCTCTCACATTTCTGGTCTAAAAGTCAAAATCAAGTGTTCACATGCCACTGTCTCTGAGACTATAGGTAGAGTCCTTCCTTATTTCTAGTTTTTAATACTAGGTAACATTCTTGGTTTTCCTCTTCTTAGAGATGTGTCACCCTAGCTTTTGCATGCTTGTTGCATGGCCTTGTGTTATCCCATGGCATTCTCAGATCTCACAGGACACTAGTCAGATGGAAATACTCCAATTTGACTTCTATCCAATTGTTGCCATAATTATCATAGTTCCAAATAAAGTCATATTATCAGGTGTCGACGTTTAGGGCTTCACTACATGAATTTGAGTGTGTGTGTGGGAAGACACAATTCAACACATTACACCAGCCATTTTCAACTCTATGTTGTTGTAAAACAAAATGTCTCTTTCATGGAAAACTTTGTAAACACCAGACGGAGAAATGCTAATCATGAGGAGGTCTATATGCAAGATACAATAGGAAGATGTGAATGACGTTTAAAGTCATTGTTTGAGAAACACTTGTCCTTTCCCTTTTTGTTGTATAACTAATTTAGAATCAAGATCAGTAAGATATTGGACAGTCTAAAATGACTAGGATGCTAACTAGGGTATTGTCTGCAACATGCTAGTTGTATAAACTTAGAAATTGTCCTACAGTTCAATATTAGCTAAAATAATTATGTCACTTTGCTAAATGTAATATGAGAGCCTATGGGTATCTTTTAAATATTTTTTCTGTCTCACTGTATGTTTGTAGTACAGGATGTTTTCACATTCATCATGGGAAGTGATTATATGTGCATAATAAAGCTCAGTTTTTTATGTCCCCTTTCCCTTCCCACCCACCTCCTTCCTTCCATCTTAAATCCCTTACCCATTTTCATTCTTGCAGTTTTCATTATTTTTAACTCACATTTGTGACATATACTGTTTATAATCATTGAGATTATTAGGTTCCTGCACATGACATACCTTCATTCTACTTACTTCCTCTTCCCTCACCCCCTCTCCCAACACCTTCAATATCCTGGATCTCTTCCCGTTTGCAGCAGATCTATCACCTTGTCCCCTTCTATCCATCCTATATTATTATCTTTATTTTTATATGGTGGTTTGGAATTATACTTTGATTCTTTTGATTAGAGACAGTGACAGTCAACGTATTAGCTTTGAATAAAAATGGATGTAAGCTTAAATTATAACTCTAGCTCTTATCTTGACCTTGAGGATGGAAATCAACTTTCTCAATTCTCTGTTATAGGTTAATGGCACTGATAATGCTGACTTCCAAGGATTTTTGTGATGATTAAAAACTATAATCTATATTAAGTGCCTCATTCCTGAAAGTGCTACTTCATACCTGCATATCCATGATTCTGATAATTATAGATAATTAGGAATTGGCTGCAGATTATACTTCTATTAAATGGTCGCATGCTTTTCCTTTGCTATAACTTTCATTGCATTATATTATGAGCAGGACTATTTAAATGGCCCTTCAGTGATAATTAGGCATTATTAGAAGTTGCAATAAGTCTTACAGTATTCTCGTCATTATCTTGAAATTGCTGGGCTATTACAGTAAAAATCACCAATTTGTAGGTATATTGGACATATATTTTTCACCTGTTAGAGGACCATTCTCCATTCAACTTAATAATGAAAACAGAAAAAAAAATTGAAACCATCATTTTTGCATTTTATCTTTCTTAGGAGTTACAGAGAAGAAATTGAAAATAGTTCATATCAAATAAGCTATTTTCATTATCAGTAGATTTTAATATTAATGTTGTACCTATTCCTAGTGTGCTAGGGTTCTGAATGAGTTAGCATCCTTCAAAAACACACATTCTTTTACCAGGAAATAATTATTAGGCCCAGCAAAGTTCTGCCACAGAATGTTCATTGTTTTGAAGAATTATAATGAAGAATCTTGCATCATATTTGTCAGTTAAAACAGTGATCTAATTAGATCAAATATTCAAGCTAATGCATAGCCCCACATGTAGGCTTATCTTTTATGTAAGGAAGGGTCTGGGAACAGCTTCCAAACCTGCAGCACTAGGGCAAATACTTGCTGGGCATTGACAAAATCCATAGAAGATGCCAGAAATGTCTCTGTTGTAAGAAACATAGTTCTACATTTAGGAATGTTGCATTTGACTTTTTCCTTATTAAAAAAAAGTTTCCAACCTAGTTTAAAAATGCAAGTTGATGCTTAAAGCATCCATAAAATAAAAAAGCACTACTTTTCCCCCTTTTTTATTAAATGAGTAAATGAGATTCAGTGCTGCTGTTGACTTGGACTTTCTCAGTGTGTGAGATTTTTTGAGATTCTTTGGTTAACTTCTTTCTTCACAGGTGAGGAATACAGAAATGCACTAGATGCGGCAGTCCTAAAATATGGATGACCCTGTATTGGAAGCTCTGGGTAGCTCTCTCCAACCCTTTCTGTATTTTTATCTTTGTTCATTTGAAAGAAACTTGGTTCTCTTTCAAGTTTTTACCACTTTACAGGGTCCATTGGGAAGATATTAGGTGTGTTTGAAAGCTGAAGAAATTCACATAAACTGCGACAGTGAGTGGGACAGATGACATGTTATAAATGACTATCTGAACCTCAGTAACAACCAGTCTTCTCAGAGGAAGGTCAGCTTCTGTTTTCTGCTCAAAGTGTCATGAAAGTTTGCCAAAAGCCATCTTTATAGTGTGAAGAGCTTGAGTACATACTGTTGCTGGAAAGAAAATTTATGCTTCTTAGGAAGGAGCTAAGCAATAAAAAGTTAGAATTGTTTTGTTAGGTAATTGTTATTTGAAAAATAGAATATTCCACTTATTATTCCCATCAACCATTTTTCTAGGAAGCAGGTTATTAGCAACTCAGAACAGATTGGTGGAATTAGGGGAAAATGATGTGAAATATGAGAAAAATGTGCTTGGGATAATGAGAGCAAAAGATTTCACAATATAATCTCATCCAAGTCATTTGCTTTATGAAAAGCTTTATTTCTAGCAAATGTGTACAATGTTTTAAGAATTTCTCTCTTCACCTTTTCTTCTTCTAACAGATTAAATGTAGAACAAAAATTAGACTTCAAGGAAGTTTTGTATTCTTTGAACATAACTGAGATATTTACTGGTGGCAGCAACCTTTCTGGAATAACAGGTATTATAATGAATAATTTCTACATTGTCATGTTATGTTATTTTCTTAGTACAGTACTAAGAAAACTGACTGATCTTAAAACTGAAATATTGATTGGCTCCAGAACATATATACATGGTGGATATATGTCATAGGCATGCTGAACTATCTATAAACAAGCATTCTACAGAATTTTGTATTTTAGTTTTCTTTAATGAAAGTCAAGAAGCAGTTTGTAAAGTTAGACAAAGCATTTTTAAGCTTTTATTTGACATATTTTCAGTTCAGAGTGATTACATTCACTGTTGGAAACTGGTTCATGTATGTAACACATTTCAGTTCTTTTATCCCTTTCTTCCCTACATCTCCTCATCTCCTTTTGTTTTCCCAGGATTAGACAAGCATTTTAACTATAATTTTAATAAAAGGTTATAGGTAAAAGTATTATATGGGCTTAGATTTCTGCCCTGTTTAGATTTCCTTCTTTGCATAGTTGGAGTTACAACTTTGCATCTCTTATCAAAGTAGAGCTAATCCAATGCTGACAAACTAATTTGCAAGTATTAATTCATCAATATTAGAGTCCACAGAATAGATGACCACAAGCTGCTGGGTGATGAACAAGATTAAGAAATTGTAATGCTGCAGCTGGAAGATTCAGCAACAGATTCCTTTAGACTAACAAGGAACTAGAGATGGAGCCTTCATGCTAACTCGCATGAACATAACTGAGATAATGGAGAATTGTATATGGTTAAATAATCACTTGTACAATAATGCAAGATAGTTTTTACATCCTTCTGGTTTGGGGAGTCCTCTTTAGTCAAAAATAGATAACTAAACAGAAAAATGGAAGTGTGCTGATGCATCACAAATTTACTTATCCTTTTTTTTTTAAACTGTCTTTTGTGTAATAGAAGGTCCCAAATGACTGGTTTTCATATTTTAATATGAAGTATTGTAGAGATATTTTGTTTTCCTATATAAATACCTGAACTTCAGAATGACATTTTTAAATTTAGCCTCTCATTAATTATATGGTAAGTGAAGAGAGTAAATGAACTTTCTGGTTGGGAGAGGTAGATGGGGTTCACAGGTGTCACTGATGTTCATTATCACTTTGGAACATGATGTAACTACTTGTTCTCAGTGACAGAGAGTCTGACTTCTTTCAAAATTTCATCAACACCAAGAATGAGACAGTCAACGTTAAATATTGAAACAGGATGCTATCTAAATATATCTTAGAACACAACCATCCCACCAATCTGTAATAAACCAAACCATTTTCAAGAATGTTTTTCATCTTTCACTTCTTTCTGGCCTTGAGAAGTCTGCTTAATATAATTTAGACTTTCAAATAACCACTCTTCAAATTTCCACCAATCTGTGCCATCTAGAAAATCTTCTTTTACAGACTTATTCAAAAAAATATTTCTAAAAGAGTTCACAAAAAAAAAATTGTGTAAGCAAATAACCCTTAGCAGAGAAGAGTAAATGTCCAATATTTTCTGCCTTTTTCCTCCCAGGTTTCCTGTTAGGTTGTTTTAACTCCTCTGACTTTGTCTTGTTTCCCATTGTAGAACAGCCAGAGTCAAGGCTGACACTACATCTGGAGGTCTGTAACATCCTGAATTCCCCAATATCCTATTTGAATAAAGTATTTTTACAAAATTACTTTGGAAACTGAGAGATTTCTATTTGATTTCTCACTCTACTATTATTTCCTGTAGTAAAGGGCTTAACCTTTCTGAACTTCAACTTTCTAATCTAAGTGAGATAATACATCTTTGTGACTTCAGGGAAATGAATAAAAGCATGTAAATAAAATGCCTACTTCATCTACCATATAATAGATTCTCCAAAAATGTAAAAAAAAAAAAAAATCAAGGAGCTAGTGTCATATTAGGATTTACTTGCACATTTGCTTACAAAACTCTAGAATTTTTCTTGTCTTCTAATTTTATACAGACATTCTTGGAATTCTCATAAAAATTAAGAGAAATAATTGTTACCAAGATGTAGAAACCAGTGAGTTTATGGAGTTCATATTCTTTGTTATTTTCCCGAGACAAGGCAGAACACATGAGACCAAGTGTCTAACTGCTAGGAAGCCTCGTGAACTGCTGCCATGGCTAACCTGTGTGATATACTCCACTCTTTCTACATGTTTTCTGCTTGTTGGTGTGTGCCCTTTAGTCATTTACTCCAAGCTTTAGTTGTGAATCCTGTTTTACAGGTAATTCTGGGAGAAGAAGGCATTTATTTGCCTGATCTTGAGAGTCCATTTTCCTGCATTTCTGTTAATTCACACAAATAGTATGGTTTCTCCCTTTTCTTCTTTCTAAAGATTTCAACCATAATCATATTCCTATTCATTGTCCTACTTATTTGAGAAGTATTAGTTTTAAGATACCCCTGTGCCAGGAAGATTTCTAAAGCATGTATCTGTTGACTCTCTGAGGAACACTGTCACATCCATCTCATCCCACAGGGACAACTTGACATGGCTTCTGAAGACACAACTTTACTTCCCTTTCTTAAGAAAATTATCTTTGCAAGTTAGTCTCCCAGAAATATTTCATACATACATAAATACCACTAAAGGGAGGAGAGGCACATTCTCTCTCAGTTCGTACCCACAGAGAACAAACTGTGAGACACTATCTTAAAAATTTAACAGGTTTTAAAGTGTGACTCTCAAGTGATTTTGTAACATATGACACAAAAGCTTTTTAGACTTTGATAGCCTTACCAATATTGAAGGAAAGTAAATTTTGTTCTGAACTCAGATCAAGACTGAACACAGAATTTAAAAGGCAAGGTGGGTCTGAGGTTGAATACAAAGGATAGGATTAATTCTAATCTGAAAAGTCTCTTTCATTTTGTCTGTAGATCGTGACTCAGTGAGTAAAACCCTCTATTCATTCTAATACTTTATCTAGTGGGATACCTAATTTTATTGTGGAGAGAATTTTATCTTTCTCTCTCTCTGTATCTATGTCATGTCTGTATGAACTAAACTTAAACCACATATACCTGTAGAAAATTGACTATATAAGATTGTTTCATTTGCAAATTCCTATTCTTTGTTTATTTGAAAATGTAATTAATTTGGGACCCAATAGGTAACGGCTCTTGATTTAACCTATGAAACTTCTTTCCTCTTTTTATCAGATTCAGCAGACGTATATGTTTCCCAAGTCGTGCAAAAAGTTTTCTTTGAGATAAATGAAGATGGCAGTGAAGCTGCAGCATCATCTGGTAGGACAAATGATATCACCATAAACTAGGAAGAAAGATGAGGGGAAAGGTGCTGACCGTTTTGCCAAATTCTGATATCCCTTTTCTGTTCCACATAACATACCACAGTAATAAAAAAGACAGTGCTTATGGAAGTTTCCCATACATATCTTCGGTCACAGCATAATAAAAAAAGGAAGAGATGTGGCTTGATTAGGAGTTGGGGCTTCTCCACTGATATATGTACACTTGAAAATCAAATCACCTGCCAAGCAGCAGATAGGAGCTGTGGAAAAAACCTTAGGATTCACATATGAAGTCAGTATTTTTTAGAAATGCTCAGTGTTTTTTTTTTTTTTTTGCGGCACCGGGGATTGAACTCACAGCCTCACGCCTGCCAGGGCAGGTGCTTAAGCTACTGAGCCAAACTCCCGGCCCTGTTTTTTTGAGGCAGGGTCGCACTATGTAGCTCAGGCCAGCCTTGCCCTCGCGTTGTAGCCCAAGCGGGCCTCGAACTCACAACGCTCCACCTACCTCAGCCTCCCGAGTGCTGGGATTAAAGGCGTGCGCCACCACGCCCGGCTGAAACGCTCAGTCTTATTAACTGTATTTAATTTTATTCTTCCCTTACAAGTTAGTCTCCATTTTTCTAATTTGATTCATGTTATTATCTCTGTGGTGGTTAATCTCAAACATAGTTGCAAATTGGAATCATCTGGGAATTTTTAAAAACTTATCTTTGTAGGTAAGATCCAGGTTCTACTATTTAGTTGAATTTTCCTGAGTGATTCCGATGTACATACAAGGTTGAGAACCTGTGCTTCATTGTGGCCCATGGCTTGTTCTTGGCACTATAAATGTAGTACGTAAGACAGCAAAAATATTGACCCATGGGAACTTATTAAAAATGTGGAGTTTTGGGCTAACTTTAGACCTACTGAACCAGAATCTGAATTTTCCAAACTAGAGGTGCTTTGTGGGTACATTCCAGATTAAGAATCCCTTTTGAATAGTACAATTCCATGAACAAATAGAATTTTCTAGGAGGATGTAAGGGTCACTAAGGGATGACAATATGAGTTAGCAGTGATCTTGATGTTTTACCTCTCAGAATAGTTTTCTTTGAAGATTCTACACTGAGGTCGCTCAAGAACAAAAATGCTCAAGTATTAACTGAAAATGGTTATAGGAGTAAAAGTAATTTACTGAGTTTATCTCAATAATTCAGGCATGCATAAGCCTATATTTTCTAATAATTTGAGCAGCATAGTCTTGATATTCCAGATAGATTGTCATTTATGTTATATTAAAAAATTAAACTCAACTGTTTTCAATTCTGATTGTGTTGATTTTATTTTTCCTTGGGCCTAAAAAATCAAAAAAAGAAGAAGAAGAATAAAAAGCATTGCATTAATGCTAAATAAAATACCTGAGTTGAATATATAAGTATTTAATGTAGAAAGAAAAAAATTCAAACATCTATATTTTTTTCTTCTACATATTGACAAACGCCATAATGGAGAAACATGATAAAATTATCATTACAAATAATTTTAAGGCAGCAAATCTCTGCCTCTAATCTCATTATAAAACAACCCATGCACTTTGATTACATAAATTCAAGAACCTCTGAGTTTAAAGAATAATTTTAAAGGTAGTGCAAAATAAATAAATTTGAACTCAGACATGATTATCATAATCCTTAAGTATAGAAATGAAGTGCAATTATATCTGGATAGGAAGCTAAAATTGAAAATATTATCAGAATAAATCATATAATGTAAATAAACAGTGAGCGGAAAATTACTGTTTAAAAGAGGACATTCTTCAACTGTTTCCACTAAATTGAATCTAGTTTCTGACTTTCTTCTTCATTAAACATAAATGTGAACTTAGAATTGTGCCACAAATGATCTAATATTTGTTGTTCTACACTTTGGTTTCTAAATTCATTGCAAATTTCTTTATATTTAGAAAATAGCCACTTTTTCATATTTTAGCTTCTTAACTAAAACAATCTTCTTTGCCTACAAAAAGTATTCTGGATATATTTTCTTCATTTATCTTTTTGAGGTGAATATCTAAATAACTGTTCCCTGTATTTTATAGGTGTACACCTTCCTGTGATCATGAGTCTGACTCGAACCCAATTTATGGCAAATCATCCATTTTTGTTTATTATGAAGTATAATCCAACAGGTACTGTTTTTGAAAAGTCTTTGGGAGTGCTACATAAGTTAAACTGCAAATTGCAATCTACATATCAGAAATAATTTTTAACTCAATAGATATTTGTTAAGTACATGGTATATAGCAGGCATCATATTTTAGTAGTTGATGATGGCCTAGGATAGGACAATGGTAATAATGACTTCCCGTATAACTATCACACATAGTAGCCATTTTGCATGCATATCTCTGAAGGTAACACCATTCATGCAGGGTTAATATTTTGCTAATAAAGACATAGAAGCTCAGAGAAATATTATGTAGTTTGCGTGAAGTCCTGCAATTACAGGGTTGTAGAATGGGGAGAGAGGTTAGTTCTCTTTTTATGACACCTCAGTTGGGATTGAAATGAAGTTGTGAGTTGTAAGAGTAAATGACCAATACAGGCTGCAAGGTCAACATAATTTCAAACCTGGACAACTGGTAAAAGATGGTGCAGTTGCAAAATAGATGCAGAAGAGAATGTAGAAGACCTACAGGGTTAGATTGGTATTTTACACATTGTCAACATATGCAAATTCAGATTATCTTGACATATGTATTCGAATTTGTTCTTATGAAAAAGAGAGGCCAGGAATGTGAATACAATGGGGAAATTTTTTTAAGCTTGTATTTGGGACTCTTTGGCAGTCAGAATGTCCATATGAAAAGTATGACCCACAGAACAGAAATTATATCTTATTCATCCCAGATTTTGACAAAATGCCTTGCAGAAGGTGTCAGTATCCCTAGAGCCTAAGAATGTAGACTCAGCTGGGGTAAAATTCCAGTTCAGGTAACTAGGAGCATTAAGACAAGTCACTTATCATGTCTAGACCACATTTTCTCAATTTCCTATTTGAACACAATGTTAGTATTTATCTCATAGAGTTAAATCAAACCATATAGGAAGCCACTGACAGTGTCTCTAGAACATACCAACTTTTTACTAGAAATACATCAATATATAAAAGTGAGTGAATACCTGAATAAATGAAGTAAGAGAAATTTTTAAATTTCTCTATAATTACTGCCTTACATGAGAAAGAGATATAGTGAATCTCAGAGTCTAGATTGGTTAAACTAGAGATACTGATATTGGTCCACTAAGATGTATTCCAATCTCTTCTCTAATTCTCTGAAATTAATGAGAGTGATCCTTTTGAAAGTTGTGTCTTACAAATAATGTAATAGTTTTAGAATTGCTGAGGTTGCATTAACCCAAATTCAATTCCATTAGTTGATGTGTCAGTACTAAGACAGTTTCTGAGTTTGACATTTGATCTATATGCCTTTAACCTTTGGATAACTAATTTCTTACAATCAGTTTATAATTATTGGGTATAGAGCAAGGAAAGGAAAGAAGCCACATTGGGCATCAGTGCACAAGTAAATAGTGACATTTAGAATAATCATGATTGATTCTATTTGCCAAGTTGATGATTTGTTATATTCTAAGGATATCTGATAGCTTTTGGTACAACAACAGTGAAAATTCAAATCCCCAAATAATCCACTTACATAATTATTTGTGATAATGTTTAACTATCTGGCCTTAATGACAATTTCCACTGTTTTATGCTGTTTATTATAATGAGATTTTCTAAAGTAGGGTTACTCCTTTAAAATGTTCTTTAAAATGAATGGCCACTCGTTTATTAGATGATGTAAATTGTTGCAATATAAAATGTAGAATGGGCTATTATCTTAAAACAGTATACGTTTAGTGATTTATTTATTTTTCTCTCGCAAATGAATTAAGAGACCATTGAGATTAATGAACATGGTGATTTAACATCACTGTAGTAAACTATGAAATAGTTTCATGCTTTACATAAAATATTTCGGTTAAGGGTTTCTGAAGTATAAGGATAAATGATTTCAGGTTTAGAAGAACTAATTTTTATCAAGATTTAAATTTTTATTTTGATCAACACTCCTCTTGTGCAAATGTTATATCTGGATTTTCTAATGGGTGAGTTGCAAAATGTTTATTTATTTAAAGATCTATATTAAACTTCTAGGAAAATAAATAGTTTTTTTTTTTGTCTTTTGTTGGCAGAGGGTTTAGACTCACTTTACAGACTTCGAGAAAAAAAATTGTGAATGTGCCATTTTTTGAAAGCAGTGCATCATGGTTTTGAAACTGACATCTACACATAATGAAAGTTCTGTATTTTGAACTTGTTCAGGTCTTTGGTCAAAGGAAAAAGACTGCAGGATATTAATTAAGAAATCTTTTATTTTAGCCAGTAGCTATGTTTCACTTTAATATTAAGAGGTAAAAGTTGAAGGAATAATGTTTTTTGCCTAATCCTGCTCCCTAAACTTATTTCAAGGAATATTTCAGTTTGGTAGTGACGGATTGCTGGCCGTATTACCACTCAGCTCAAAAGTTCTCCTTGATGATAAAAACAGATTGAAAAGACTGGGACAAAAGGCTTATATGTAGTGCCTTGTACTTCTGAATCCTTAACAATTTAAATTATGGTTTTCATTTGGGGAAGCCAAAAGAATTATGAAGTGATGTGTGTATGTTTTAATTCCCCATGATTAATGGATTCATTATGTATCACACACATGTACTAATAAAAAATAAAGAATTTTCCAACAATTCTGAAAAGCATTTTGTGCTATAGCATCGTGAAGATACAGGAGTCACTACTGATTCTAATTTTGATTAAATATATTATTCATACTTGGAAAGTTATGTGCATACTCACATTTATCTAAAATATAGGCCTATTTATTTTCTTTTTTTCCCAGAACAATTTTGAGATTTTGAGAAAGGACATTGCTGACTATAATTATTTATAAAAAGAAAAAGTAAAGCAGTTTGGAAATTACATCTACTTCCATGTTACTGGCTTTTCAGACAGTGTGTTTTAAACATAAATAGTTAATTAAAAGAGGTTCTCCCATTATTACTTCAAATACATTTGAATATTACTTTATACATCATTAAAGTTGTGGAAAATTCATTTTATCACTTTTGACATTAATCTTTCTTACATCTAAAAATATAAGGAAATTTAAAGCAACCTTTTACATTGACCCCCAAGCCACATTCCTTTCCCTAGTTGAAAAGAAAGGTGAATGAATTTGACATCATTTATTTCTGCTGTGTTCTCTAGTTCTTATTTCCATTTCACTTGCAAACATAGAATAACTGAAAACAGGTGTTTGCTTTTATGTTCTATAGTGTATCATCTTGCTGAGGATTTGAAAGTTCTAGCAATACAAAAATATTGTCTTTAGCCGTAAAGTAAGCTTTGATTCAGAGCTGAAGGAGGAGATCTGGGAAGCTGCACTTTTAACCCTGAGGCTTACATTCCCTGCATAAAAAGATGACTGCTGATGCTTTAGATTTTAGATTCCACTGTGCTCATCACCATTTTATTATGCTATGTTTGCCTGACTGGGTCTCTATATTTAGAAGAACACCTCTCTCTTCACTTTATTTTTTGCTTTCCTATATGAAAAACAAGACTAATGCATTTTCCATGACGAGCTGTTGTGGGTGCTAATTTGCTTCGTAAATTACCAGAAAATGATTAATAATGATCTAATTATGTATTTGAGACAAAGAGAGGGCTTGTTATTAGACACTGCTTGTTGAAAAGAAAGACTTAATGATTGCTAAATTATTAAGAAAAAGTAATTATTGTCAATTTTTCCAGAAATATAAAAATGTTTTTTTCTTTTCCTAGAATCAATTTTTTTTATTGGAAGAGTGACAAATCCTGACACCCAAAAGATGAAAGGAAGAGATGTAGATTCACTGTGAATGAAAATGCAGCTCCAGAATATAAGACCCACCCTGGAAAATTGTTGATTGGCAAGATACCATTACTTAGAAAATATTTTCTTTATATCATTTTTTGTTCATAATTCTGCCTATGTAAATCTGTGGTAATATAGTTCTGTATTAATGGAGATGTGAATTTAGCTATGTAGTTGTTTCTGTTCTTTCTATATAGCCTATATAAATCCAAATCTGTGAATTTACTTAAATTAAAATCTTTAATGTTAGAACAATACTAAGATAATTTTGACATTAAATTTTTGCATTGCATGTCAA
This sequence comes from Dasyprocta punctata, assembly GCA_004363535.1. Lineage (NCBI taxonomy): Eukaryota > Metazoa > Chordata > Mammalia > Rodentia > Dasyproctidae > Dasyprocta > Dasyprocta punctata. Next base: position 37,960 of record RJWM01003964.1, read on the forward strand.
ATTCCTTATGTTGCTGAAAGACTGGAGAATTAAATTCCTCCACACTGCAATGTCATCTAGACCATGTGGAGGTAAATTCAAGAGTGGGCGTGGTATAAGGCTGTCTGGGGTATGGATGAAGACACAGAGATCAGATACCTATGACAGTAAAGAAACGTTAAGTATTTTGTGAATGTTAGCGTGTTCTTCTACAAGTTACATTTAATGTCTGAATTGTTTCAATGTCTTTTGCAACTGACCGATTTTTTGAATAAAACCAGGCCTGTGTGTTCTGTCATGAGCTCACATCTGATTGATGACCAGACAGACAGTAAGCCAGTGAACAAGTTAATTTCAATGGTTAGCATAAAAAAAATAAGGTAGTAATACGGGCTTTAATAATTGAGATACTTTAATTAGGTGATACTGAAATTTTGGTTTAAGTACATATTCTGTGGACACAGTGGTGTATATGAAATAGGATCAAGAGTTTTAGATCTGCCTGGGCAACATAGGTAGATCTTACCTCTAAAAAATATATGTGTTCTTACAATGTGTCCCTAACATATTTGCTTCTCTTCAGTAAGATTTGTTAAATGTCTAATCTCTGCTTCAAATTTTCTATTATCAAAACTCTTTGCATTATATGGAAGTTGTGGTCATTTTTCTTCGATTTCATGCTCTTTTTCTGGTCTACATTATTTGACTAAAAAAGACAATTTAAGGTTCTTATGAAAGAGAGAATACATACTATGATTGGGTTCATGCCGCAAATTTTATCTTTTACCCTGTTTTAGTGCTGCCAAAGCACTTCCCAAATTAGCACCTTTAGTCTTAATCTTCAGTTGCAATTAACTCAATAATTACTATAGATCTATAACATGAAAATTATAATGTCTGAAATATATTTATAAAATATAGACCTATTTATGAAAGAAAATAAGTATGAAATAATTTTAACAAGAAATGTTTGGGAAACTTTTAGAGTTCACCAATAGTATATAATCTATTTGAGTTAAGATTTTTGACAATCTTTTTTTTTTATTTTGGCCAGGGATTGAACTCATAAACTAGCACTTAGCAGTCAGGGGCTTGTGCTGCTGAGCTAAACCACCAGGAAGCAAAATTTTGACAATTTAATAGCCTGCATCAAGTCTAATATATCACATACATTTTTCTTTCTTGAGGCAAAATGGTTGTGCAGGTAGTAGTATTCCAGTGGAAAATTTGGAACTGGGTAAAATTGACAATGTATAGTTTTAATTCGGGTCATATTTTAGAGTGTCTGCTGTATCAAGCAGTAGGAACAAAGAGGTCAAAATCTGGAGATCAGGAACAATTTCTTTTTTAGGGTGAGGTTTATAAAATTCTCCTGAACTGGATAATAAAGATGTGGAAATCTGGAAAAGATACAGAGAAAACTTTAGACAGTTTTCATTAGAATTCATTGTTTGGGATTTTTGAAAATAAAACTTTTTCACACTGTATGTCCTTGACCATTGGAATTCATCTGATGAGAGACCTGAACCAGCTTAATGCTCGTTCCTGCACATATGGTGGAGATCTAGGCTACCTTCAACTGTTTGCTGCTGGGAATAGTTTTTTCCTCTCTCACTCTCTTTTGCCTTTTCCCCCTGGGTGTCTTATGTGATAATCTCTAAACCTGAAGTATGAAATTCAAGGGGTAAAAATCTAGTTTCTTTCTCTTTTTGATGCCTCAGGTGTTCACCCTGATAGCAAATATAAAGGAGATGAAAGAGGCAATGCTTTCCACTGTTGAGCATCATACCTTTTGGCTTGTCATCTCTGCTCCTGAGCTTCAGTGTCCTCAGCTCTACCATGAAAGACCAGACAAATCCTGTTGAAAGTCTTTATTCTAAAGTCACGTGGTTGTAAACCTTGGACTTTTCAGCAAAGAGATATCTTTGAATGATGCCTTTTTGAGTCATTATTGTGTATAATCTTCCCACAAAAAAAAAAATACTAAAATGCACTGCTCACTAGGATCTCGGTCCATTATGTTATCTTTATTAGTATTCTATTTCATTTTGAAATTTAATGTTTATAAACAGAAAAATTTTACTATCATGGCATAGACCTCTATCTATTGAAGATTTCTGACTGTAAGTTCACAGTGCAGAGCTGTGGTTTGCAGTGGCAGCCTAGCCAGGGACTTCCTTTCCTTCACCCTTAGATTTATACAGCTGTAGCTGTAATCTCATCAGCAGAGGGTAAGCGAGGTGAGTGTGTCACTTGTGAGCTCACATGATCAAGAAAGAAGTGTACCTAACAGATCTCTTTTACTGTGCCATCTAGATGTCAGTGTAAGGTGACCCTGTAAGCCGTATTTAGAAGCTGACAGATCTTCTGTTAGCCACAGTTTCTCGATGACTCTGTGTCACAGAATGCCTTTGCAGCCTACTCGAAATACAACCAAGAATAACTTCACTAGATTGTGAGTAAAGTTATATTTCTCTGATGCTTGAGGGATTATTTGTGAAAAAGTCACCATTAATTTAATACATTTAACAGGGTGTTGCTGTAACATGGTATTATTTGAAGTTGGATATCAGTAGCCACAGCATCATCAACACAGACATAGCAGGCTGGAAGGGAGAAGAGCTAAGCTGCGAAAATATTTGGTGAAATTGTTGCCTATGGTAACTTGGAAAGTAGGTCAAGTAAATGCTGGCCCAGTACCCATGTAGATAATGCTGATCATTTCTGTAGAAACGTGGTAGAACTTCTAAACCCATTTACAGCCGTGGGCTATGGACAGAGTGATATGCATTACTCCTGGCTATGTTGGTTAGAAAGCATATTCCCCTAGATTTATTTTGTCTTCTCTGTTAGCTGAATATTAGCACTTGGGTGATCATGGGAACCTTGTAATGAACAGAGGAGAGGCTTTGTCTGCCACAGCCCCTGAACAATTGCATAGATACAGTGATCCTATCTTCTGTAACATCAACACACATAGGACTCTACTAAGCAGGAAATACATTGTATGGTATTAGGTCACTGGAACTTGATAGCTAGTACTCAGCAAAATAATACAGTCATGTTCTTAGTGCATGCTTTATATGTAGCATATTTTCTCATTCTGGTATTTGACATCTCTTAAGCTAATATGAAATTTTTGCTTCAATTTATATTATTCTGTGAAAAAAGTTTAGGAATGATATTTTTGTGCATTTTCCTATGAAATCACTCATATCTGCCATAATAATGCACCTTCTTTACCAGAATAGAAAAATGACACACAGCACAGAAAACCCATTAATAGGGTCCTTCCTGGCTTGCCATCAGGTGACCCTCTTGCTTGGGACTATTTGCATAATTTTAAAAAGTAGCTTTCACCTGATAGTTACTTGTGTGTGTGTGTGTGTATGTGTGTGTGTGTGCATGCATGCACTCGCATACAATGGCAGTAGAAGGATACTTTAAAGGTTTGTCTGAAATAGATTTTTGACTAATAAAAATTATGAATACTTGCAAGGGTTGAAGACATGGTCTTCTAAATGATACTTAAAAACGTATGTTTACATTCTCCATGGAAAAGTAGATTTGAAACAGTGATCTGAGCAAATTCTCAACAGATATCTGTAGAGACCAAAACAAATTTTTCTTTGGATTTCATATACATTTTAGATGTGTACTATTTGGTTAGTAGTAACTTGTATAACACTATTTATATTCATGTACCTATAAAAATATTCAGAGCAAAATTTCTTACAATAAATTCCTATTTTATAATAATCAATAGCTTACATTTAGAGAGAGATCACAATTTTGAGTAATACATATATTTTAGATAGTCCTCACTTCTGTTTTGCAACCTTTATAAAATGAGAAAATTCATTTTCCAAAAGGTTAAAGAGATTTACCCAAAGGCCACATCTAGTAAATGGTAAAACTGGTATTTAAATTCTGAGTCTTTGGCTCTACACCTTTTGTTTTAATCAGGAAACCAGTAGTTCTCATACACTGACATGCACTAGAATCATTAGAAGGGATTATATGTGTGGCTGGGTCTCAATCCTCAAGTGTCTGATTTGGCAGTTGTGGATTAGGTCTAAAGTATTTGCATTTCTGACAAGTTCATAGCAGATGCAAACACTGCCAGTCTGGGAACTGTAATTTAAGAGTCATTGAAACGAGGCACAGTATAGTGCATTCTCTTTGTGCTCAGTTTGTGTGCTGCAGTCAAAATGATGTAATAATTAATAAAACAGAAAAGAATCCATCAGAATTAGTGAAGAAAGAAACCAGTGAGAATATTACATGAAAAATAAAAATAAAAAAGTAAATATTAGAGGATGAGTCTTCACTGCAGGAGGAAGAAAAGCCAATATTCAGCCAATATTCGAAGCCAAATTTCAAAGATTTCCATAGTTTCATCCTGCATTTCTAATCTTTGCTTGTTGGTCATCCAGGCACAACCTCAATCTTACTTGTTGAATGACTGTTTAAGCTGCTTTCTTTACCTGGGATGCTTTCCTTTTACCATCTGCAAAATCTGTTTACAGAAGTTCTAGAAAAATTAGAGTCTTTGCTTCAAGACCAAGATCAAATGTTTCCCCTCCTATGAAAGCCACCAAGATGTTCTGGATTTCTAGCTCTTTCCATCAACATTCTCTTCACATATCATAATCGTTCTTTGTGTGAGTGGCTCATTTCGGAGCAGAACAAATTCTATCTTTTTTTTTTTTTTTTTGCTGTAGCAGGGATTGAACTCACAACCTCGCGCCTGCCCGGGCAGGCACTTAAGCCACTGAGCCAAACTCCCAGCCCTAGTTTTTTGAGGCAGGGTCGCGCTGTGTATCTCAGGCCAGTCTTGCGCTCATGTTGTAGCCCAAGACAGCCTCGAACTCACAACGCTCCACCTACCTCAGCCTCCAGAGTGCTGGGATTAAAGGCATGCACCACCACGCCCGGCTAATTCTATACTGATTTAATTGCACCATAATGAGTTATTGTTCATTTTTCTGTCTCACGTAGGATCTGGAACTCTGCACATCTTGGCTGTTGGACAATGAAGGATCATCAAATTGCAATTGTCAAAAAATAAAGTCAGGTCAAGTTAGGAAAAAATTTAAAACTGTGTTGTGATACAGATATTATAGACTGTGATCTTGGAAACTTCCATGTCATAAGAAGCCCGATTTAAGGCAGTTATAGAACAGTTTATGAGGAAGAAGTATTTTGACCTTTTTCCTGATGGGCTCTTCCACATTACTGTTCTAATCAAGGAAAAAAGCCATTTAAACTGATTTGTCTGCAGCCGGTTGATTTAGTTTCACTGAATCATAGCAGTAAGGATGCAAAGCTTATGGTTTCTGTTTTTGATTAGAGATAGTGTTTTGGAAAACCAGGATGACTTGAGTTTTAGTTATATAGTTATGAACAGTTGCATAGGGGTATATCTAAATTGTGGCCACCAACTTTTCTTTAAAAACTAAATAAAGAATTTTGAGTTACCAATCTAGGTGTGTATTTGTCTTCTTTAATGTGTTGTGAAAACTTCAAATTCATAGGTAATTGTGTAAGATAGGTGGGTTTCAACTTTTACAGTGATTCCAAACAGTTCCTCAAAAAATGATGTAAGTTTACATCTTTGTCAAGTAAAATAAGTCTGGAGATCTTCAGTCCAGAGCTGATATACTGTTTCTATAGTTATCAGTGATTCAATTTCTTTCAACAACTCTATCTTTATGATTTTACTTTTATGCCTGAGGCCAGAGGTGGTTTTGGAAAATCAGTCAGCAAATCTACATTCTGAGATGCAAGATGGAAGCAAACAGGAGAAAAGGTACACATTTTCTCTTTAGGAAATTTTAAAATGTCTAACTTATTGGTAGTTCTTGGTGTTACCATCATTTCTAACTTTTGGCGCTACACAAATATGAGGCTGAAAAAAATCAGGGTTTAACTCAAGAGAAAGGAGTGCAAAAATGGGCATTTTGCAGGCAAAACAAAATCTCTGCTGTAACGCTCAAATCCATACTTCAACAAAATAAATAATAAAAGAAAATATCCAATATTCTGCTCAAAGTAATATAAAACTTATAATTTGACAACTTTATAAGTTTTCAAATTATAATTGGACCAAACATTCACAAGTGTTATTGTACAGTATAATAGCATTAGCCCAATAAATAAAGATGTAAAAACAAAAATGTTTAGTGAAAAAAAAACTATGAAACAAATCCGTACACTGTGAGAATGTCATACCAAACTTTCTATAGGAGAAGTCACATTCCTATTTTACATTTGCTAATATGTGAAATACTTTAGTGAAACAATTTAAATATTTAAAAGCTTATAAATTAATATATATAGTAGACTTATAATTTGAAAACTTATAAAGTGACAACAAACACTTTTGTTTTATCCCCACCTCTTCTGGTTTTCATACTTACAGAATACCTATTTTAGGTCCTTGTCAGCTAAATCTATTGTTGCTGACATTTTGGTTCTGTTTTTCTATTGACTGTTCCATCATTTATAGACTATGTTTCTGCTTCTTTTTATCTTTAGTAATTTCATTTTGGGCCTGGGTTTTTTTTTTTTTTTTACTATTGTTATTATGTTATGATTCTGGATTTTGTTGTTTGCTTCTATAGAGAATTTAACTTTCTTTTAGTAGTCAGTGAAATTAATTTCTTATAAACTTGGCCAAAGAGAGAAAATTCCCTCATATACAGAAAATAGTAACATAAAAAGGAACGATGTGTTTGGAAAGTATTTGGGTTAAGTCTTGAGAGAACTTCTGGGAATCGCTCCCCAAATTTCATTTTTCTAATGATGGTTAAAAGTCAATATAAAAAGTTATTTAATTTTACATCCATATTTTCTCACTTTGCCTCCACGTTAGCATAAGCCATTGGAAGTAAACAGAAAAGCCTGGGACTCAAAGGGACTGTGTAGGTATACAGTTCCTCTGGTTTCCTCTGCAGTGGCTCTTCAGTTGCCTTCCCTGCCTCTTATGTCAACAAGGAGGGCAGTGTATTCTACAAGGAAGAAAAGAACCAGGAGATAACTTTGTATATCAGGTTAAATATTGGATAAGTAATGGAACTAGTCACCCAAGAAAAGGCAGAATATGATTAAATGAGTGTTACACTTAGGCATTTTAAAAATATCATAAAAGGGGAAAATGTTACCTGACAAAACTCTCTAGATACTATCTAAGGAAGGAAGATAATTCATGAATTGGGGTGTTTGAGCATTCTCAAATATTCCAAATAGTGATATACAATTCTCATTTTTTTGTAGTTGTAGAATTTTATAATTTGATCTTGACTAAAATATATCAGGATATTAGGATAACAATATACCTAACCAGAAAAATGCTAGATGAGTTGAAATTATATATATGAGCATTCAGAGGAAAAATGATGTGAGTAATTTAAAATATTTAATTTAACACTTTTATCAACATGGTGATGAAAACTTATACCTGTCTACTATATATATTAATTTATAGGCTTTTAAATATTTAAGTTGTTTCACTAAAGTATTTCACATATTAGCAAATGTAAAATAGGAATGTGACTTCTCCTATAGAAAGTTTGGTATGACATTCTCACAGTGTATGGATTTGTTTCATAGTTTTTTTTTTTCACTAAACATTTTTGTTTTTACATCTTTATTTATTGGGCTAATGCTATTATACTGTACAATAACACTTGTGAATGTTTGGTCCAAGAATTTCTGGGAGTCTGAGATTCTAATGAGGTCAAGTAGTACACAATAAGATTTCCTGTTTAACTTTCAGTCTTTCATGAACAACCACTGGAGTTTCAGTAAGTCATAAAATGCATGATATTAAAACAGACTGAATGCAGAGGTACATATGAGGCTATAGATATGCTCTGCAAAACAGACATACAGATATGAAAAATATGAAGAAATGCTACTCTCCTCTGTGATTGCTTTTAACTTGTAAAACAGGACTTTTTATTGTTGTTGAAAGAATGCTATATATGTTTATATAAACCTATACTGGATTTATTATAGGTATTTTAAAATTAATTGGTATAAACATATTGTAAATTAGTTCTAGTCTCTGAAAAAACAAATGTCTTAACATTTTGATGTGCTCAATAATTTTTAAATATATAAATATGTCTTGAGGCCAAAAAGTTTGCTTGTTATAGATTTATTTTATTTGTTTTTTGCAGAAGCAAAGATTGAACCCAGGGTCTTACCCAAGCTAGGCAATTATACTATCACTGAGCTATATTCCTAGCCCTTGGTGTGCATTTATATGGGTCACATTGATATTAGACAGTTAAACATCACAATAAAAATCTGATGACTAAATGAAAGCAGAAACGGAAGTATGAGCCTGGGAAAGGGTGGATGGTACTATGTAATAAGTACACCACGGGCTTCAAGATGTCTTCACAACATGGACAAGGACTTCAAGTACTACAGAACCCAAAACCCTTTACTATCATATCAGAAAAGAAGGTAGAATAGCTACAATATCTGCTACAAGACTAGAGGACAAATAAGAGAGACCAGAATATAGTTACAAGGAGGTCCACTGCGAATCAGTAAGATTTTCTAAAAATCTCCCTTGAGGGTATGCAAAATCAGAAATTGTTTCCAGAGAACATGCATGAAGAGAAAATTCAGACTCGTTTCATTTTACCAGTGTTTACTGAGATCTTTAAAAGGTAAATTAGACATTCATGCGATGTTTAGTCAAGGTTTTTTGGCTATAGAAACTTACACATGCATATACAGGAAAGAGGAATTTATCTGAAGATATAAAGATATTTGATTAGCAAGCAAAATGTGAAACAAGGCTCCAGCTGGGGAGTGAAGTGGGGACAAAATCGGGAAATGACCGAAAGTAAATTCCCAGGAAGTTATTAAATACTATTCTTTTTGGATAACACTTTGGTTTTCGTATTTGCTTCTCCTTTGGTCTTGATAAATTCATTTGTCTCTGTAGGTGGGCTTTCTTAGTGCTCCATATGTGACAATATAACCCGTGTAAGTTGCCATGTTTACACGCCGAGTCACATGCAGAAGCTAGCTAGTATCATTGAATTCCAACTCAAATACTTTGAATAAACTTGTTCAGTTCAGGGTGTATGTCTATCCCTGGTCAAGACAATTATGGCTTTGGGAGCCCAAATCCCTTTGAAAGAACATGTTAATTTCTAGAAAATCTCTTGTGAACTGAGCAAAAACTACTTTTCAGTAGAAATGAGATATTTAAATATATCTCCCCACCCTGCCCAAATTTCTGTTTAACTCTACGTAGATTAGTTTTTTTTTTAATCTAGGTTTCAACAAATTCTGATTTCAGCACATAAATCACTATATCTTTAATAAATCTTTCAAATACCCTTTTTACATGACATTTTAGGTAGCTGTTTGATAGTAATATCCCAAGTCATTTCTGTGCTATACCACTTTCCCATGCTGCCCTGCCTTGGAGTCAACTGACTATACTGAAACCTCTACAAACTGTGAGACAAAATAAATATTTCCTCTTTTAAATTGTAAGTGTTCGGTATTTTGTCCCAGTGCTGAGAAAGTAGTTAAGACAACTGTAGTGAATTATCTGTCTTTGGGTAATAGATTTTCACCTAAATTAATACAAACCTATATATAAATGAACACAGGTGCAACTTGAGAAAATAATTCTGTGTGTACATATGTGCATAGGTAGGCATGCAGTGGAAGAATGTAATTGTCTTAGCATTAAGAAAAAACTTAAAGTTTTGGGTCCACCATGTTCTTTGTCCAAAGGCCCAATCACTAATTGTATAATTGCACCCACACATGGAGGCCTAAATGACATCCATCCCTGAGAGCCTAGGTCAAGGAAACATACACTACCCAGTTTGGCATACAGCAATCGACCTTTCATCTTGAAACTAAAAGACTAACCTGTTTTCTTGGGAATGTGATCTACTACCATTAAACTCAGCTTGGACAATGTTTAAAAAATATAACACTAATTGTTTTTGCCATGCAGCATGTCTTGTATTCTGTCTTGTTAATGGGAGAGATTGAAAGTGTCATTAAAGATTCCCCGAGTCTTTCTGATGCGTGTGTAACTCTGGCTTTTTATAAATATCAATTTACTTAAAGGTGAAAATTATTTTTATATTCTACTCTTGGGACTAGAAAGTTAGAATTTAAGGAGACTTACTAATTAATTAGTATGATATATGCTGAAGTAATAATTCTTTTTATAATAATTCATTTAAAACGATATTGATTCACTCTGATTCCCATAGCTGTACACAGAAATAATTAATCACTTATCTTAAGGACTTGATATGATGTGAACTAATTTCAAAGTCATCAACTACCACAGCAAACAATTGGTCTACATAAAGCCTTCTAAATGTTGAAATTAGGTAATAGCTGTAGGGTATAAGAATGGAACTCAACTCCCGTATCTCTTGGCTGCCTACTGCTGCCCTGGGTTCAGTGTCTTCCTTAGACATAAGAAAGTGAGTTTGGTTATGTGCAATAAACCTTTTCTGCCATAGCCTCTTGCATGTCCTCTCTCCAAGGAGCTGAAAACGCACAGTCAGGGTCACTGTTTGTCTGGAAGTTTGGTTCTCTTTATATTTTTTTATTTTGGAGGATACTATTTTTTATTTGAACATACTTTCAATATTCACTGAATAATACATTGCAGGGTGTTGATACATGTACATATTGCATCTTAATCCTTTCTTTTTCCTTCTTCCTTTCCTTCTTCCCTAGAGCTCCTCCCTATCTGCATTAGGTCTACCCTCTTGTTCCTATTATCTGTATTTTGCTCTTTAAACTATTCATATTTTGATTTTCTTCTATAAGAGAAACCTTGTGATATTTAACCTTCTGTGTATGATTTATTTTTCTTAGCATCATGGTCTCATGATATATCTTGGATTATCTCTTTTAGATGATGCTTTGTGTAACTGAAACCTCAGGATTCACTTCTCAAATAACCCCAATAACTTGCTTCCAATATTTGTATAGAGCAATTCCCAGAGTGTGTCCTCTTTAGGAATCTTGTATTGCTGGAAGATCTGCCCCAACGCATCCTCCAAAGAGACCAAAGGATTATGTTTATAGGGACATAGAAGGATCTTGGACTTGTAGGTTAGAATCAGCATGCAAGCAGGCCCTTTACAGTGTAGAAGAGAGGAAATGGAAAGTAGCAAGTTACTATCTTCTGGGGACTAAGAACTGGTTCTTTTGATGTCATATTTTGACACAAAAATCTAATGAATGCTAGAATTCTTATTTCAAACTGACTGTCTAGGCTATTACAAAGGTTTATTTATTGAAGAAGAAGACTAGACATTGTTTTATTTTAATTTATGGCATAATTCTAACTTTTAAATAGTTATTCAGATGGTGTGTGGGCCTTCATTTATACTTTTGCTGAGGGATCTAGAAATGTTAGAAGTCTGCATACTCAGATTCTTGAGTTTTCAGAAGAGTTTAAACGCTTTATTAATATATAACTATCTCTAAAGTGTTTGTTTCATGGACTAAGTTGGACTGGAAGGGACAAAACAAATATTCTTGAGCTTATGAGAGGGCACCTTAGGCTAGAATCAGGCAGAGCAGCTTGTTTATGCCTCTGCCATGCCCAGAGTTACATCTCATCCTGTTTTACTCAATTTTCAAAAGCAAGGAAAGTAAATCTAAATAAATGCCTTCCAAAGGAGAGTGGGGAGAAACTGGTCACATTAAGACCTGGAGCGGGGAGGGAAAAATAAGATCTAGGCAACAGTCACCTATTCTAAGATTCTTACTCTTAGACTTAACCTGGTTCCTAGCAGACATTTTCTCTCTATACAGTTGGCTATGATTTCTTACCAAAGAGGCATTGGATATTACCATTGAGGCATAGTGTATATTTCTTGTGACTATATTACATTAAAAACCTACAAGTTGAGTTTTTTCTTCCATGAATCATTTTTCTGTTGTGACTAAGTTGAGAACAAAATCATGGTCCAGGATCATTATGTATGGGTACCAAGACTTGGAAGACCAGACATACAACTGCAGCTGAAATTACTGAGCACAGGACTGACTGAGTAATGGTCTCAAGCAGTGCCCTTTACAGAATGGTGCTTCAGTAAAGTCACTGTCTTCCCTAGTGTGTCCTAAGTTGAATAAACACAGCCTTAGAGGATGCAGCGAGGATGACCAGGGTGGTATTACACAATATCAGATAGTCAAATAAGTACTAAAGAAGTGTTTCTTTCATCTAAAAAATGAATTATATGCTACTCTTCATTTTTGTTAATCCTTTAGGTAACTCACCATTCACAGAATTTCATTGCAACCAGTTTTAAAGCACACTGTGGATGTCAATAAAATTAGTAAACAAATTTCAGTATTACCCCCTGATGGTTTTCTAAGGAACTGCCACATTTTCTGGCAGTCAAAATGTGGAAGACAGGCTAAGCAATAGCCAAGTGCTCTGTTTTCAATCTTGATATTATATCTAGCCTTGCAGCAATGTTAGCGATTATAAAGCTTAGTATTTCCACTGCTCACCGTGTAAGCAGGTTAGGCAGCAGTCTTTGTGACCTGATTTCAGAAGCTTCAAACCCTTTCTATTCTTGTTTCCAAACATCTACTATGCACCTAGCACAACACTGTACTGAAACTTGAACTTTGCTCTAAACACAAAGACACAGTGCTCGACTTCCAAGTCATTAATACTGTGAAAGGAGCAGATATAGCTGGCTTGCCAAGATGTAGAGAATGCTTGTAGTTGATGCTCTTTGTTATTAAGTAACTAGGTCTCTGTTCTGACTGTGTTAAAAATGCAAATGTGGGAGATGAAACTCACTGGTCTACTAACATCAGTATTAGGTGAAGCCTAAGGTGAAGTTTTCAAAAGTGTGTCTAAAGTACAATGACTTCATAAGACTTATAATTTCCTAGGAAATGTCTTCACCTTTGTGATCAAAACTGAGCAAAGGAAAAGACTAAATGCTGCTTCTTTTAAAATCAATGAAGTAGAAATTGTATTAATCACTTCTACTTCCACTCATGTTCCCATGGCGATAACAAGTCACATCCCAGAGGTAAGTGCAAAGTAATGTAGAAAATGTAGTCGCTTGTGGGATGGCCACACGGCCAGCAAACTCTTTTTATGGAAGAATAGGAGTATGGATTTTGATAGCCAACTAGCAGTCTCTATGATTGAATCATTCACAAATTCAGGAGATTTTACATAGTCTATTAAGCAAAGTGGCTATTTCTGTAGTAAAACCTTGAAATTTTGATCATACAACAAGAATATTTCTAATGTGGCAAGGGTAAATTGTCACTCTACAGGAAAATTGTAGTTGTGAGTTGCACGCAGAAATAAGACTACAATTGCCTACTGTGAGCTTGGGAACGAATATGGTAGCCAAAGGTAGATGTGGAGGATCACCTTAAAGCACCAAGATCTTCTACTGCTCTGGTCATATCTCAAGGGCTAGGTCATCTCAGAGCTTTCCATGGACACATCAGAAATTATACTGTCCATGATTTCAGTTTTCGCAAACAATAGTATACCTGTACCTGCATGCCTAACTGCAAAAGACATATAGTTATAGACAGTGGTTTTCAATATTTCCTCATATAAAATATTTCAGCATTAGTAAAAAACAGTCTTTTAAAATCAACCTATTTATATATGAAATACTATGTGGATTTTTTTCCTTACTGGAATCTTTATCTGGATTTTGTTAAAGAAATGTAAAATATGGTGAGAATGATAAGGAAGTTTATAGTGACTTGGTTGGCATTTTAGGAATGCTTGATGCTTCTGGGACTCTGCAGTTACGTGATGATCTGGCGCCACCCAGCAGACCAAGTGAACATTGACTTTGTGGCTTCCTGTAAAACAGGCTGAGTTGGGAAACAGACAGGACAAACTTTTGCAGGGGTTTAAGTGATCTCTAACAACAGTTTGTCCTCCTGATTCTTGTGCCACAGGCTGTCAAATCATTCAGACTACTAGGAGAAAACTGACATTTTGAGTTAAGTTGTTGTTTTTCAATTACACAGTCAAACACGCAAAACTTGAAAAATTTCCCCCTAGTTTAAAAGAACAGAGTTAGTATTAGGCTCTGCCTTTCCTCAAGGTTCTTCCCATTCTTTTCACCTTCATTTCTCAAGGTCATAACAGAGAACTGAGAGGGCTTGAAAATTTGCAATGGCATTTAAATTATGAAAACACTCACCTATATGTGCTCGTGGTGCTCAAGTCAGGGACTGTAAGAAGAAACATTTTACTTACAGGACTGTAATTTAGAATTTCTGGCTACTTGCATCTGTTGCAGGCATCCTTCAATTTCATGAGTTCCCTGGAAGATGTCTTTAGTGGTCTAAGTTATGAAAAAAAAGTGGGTAAAACCGTCCTACTCTTTGTTATGAAAAATATAAGAAGGCCTTGGTCTAAATTGCCTTTAAGTTTTTCACATTTTTCTTTTTAGATAAGTTTTTCACATTTTTCTTTTTAGATATATGCCTCTACTAGAACATTTACACAGACAATGCATAAAAATATGTTAAGGGGTAATTTTCTCTGAAGACGTCATTTAATTGGAAAATCAATAAGACTACTATGATAATATCTCAAGTGGAGAAAAATGTATTGGTTGTTATGGTTGAGAATAATATTTACTATATCTTTCTTAAAACTCAAATAGTAATAGACTTCTAGATGCTTAGTGACACCAACTCATCAGAAATACTCTTAATTACTAATTTTATGTCAGGAGTTTTTATCTAGCTTAAAAATAAAGGTGCCTGTAAGAATATTCTATATCAATTTTCCCTTCACATTCACCTATTTTCCACTTTTCAGTTCACTGATCAGATGTCTGTACTACATCCTGTATTTTGAAAATTCTGTTTGAGTTGGGAGCCAACTTTCATTCAACAAATGCATAGTGTGATTTTTTTGGCAGTACTTAGCTTACTTGAATATTATATTCTTCTTGGATCCCTATTTCTCTTTGTACACACTTTTTCTAGTCACCATTTCATTTTTTTACCTGTCCTCTGTCTTCATTACAATTCTCTCTTTCTTCATTTGCCTTCTTTATGTCAATATTCAAGGGTACTATGTTTTGGCCTTTTCTTTTGTCTTATTGAAGGATTTCAGCCATTCCAATGACTTCATGCATTCCACTTCTGTCATAACCTCTTTCCTGAATCCACATGCATATATTCAGTTACCCACTGGGCATTTCCAGCAATGTCTTGCAGCTCTTTTTCACTATTTTGATAAAAGGCATTCATCCAGTCTCCTGAAAAGAATCTCTGAAGATTTCAGGTGTCCTACTGTTGCTACTTCTCACCTCTACCAACTGTCCAAGCAGTGGTCAGTCTCCATTATGTTAGATACAAAATATACCTCCAGTTCATTCACTTCAATCTATCCTCAGTTGCTGCATTAAGATCATCATACTGTCTTCCTGAAATGATGGCTAATAATCTTTTTCTTTGCTTCTTTCCCCCTTTTTCTCCTTTTCTGTGAAGACTATTTTGATAATGGTTCTATAGGGAAAAAAAGAAAATCAAATCATATTAATTTTAACATTAAAACGTGATCCAAGTAATTATGACAGAAAGATGTTGAAATTTCTATTACAACTGTAAAAATGTTGATTTCTTCTTGGTAGAATGTTAAAGTTTTGTTTTTGTGAATTTGACTGTATTTTGTTTTTATAAAGTTGTGCTTTAATTACTTTTAATAGTTTATATTAGGAGCAAGCATGGTTCTTTGAGGAAAGAACTTATTCATGTTCTGTAGCAATATTCTTTTGAAGTCTATTTTGTTTAATATTAATATGAGCACATAGATATCTTGTGAGTATATAAATATGAAATATACATATTATCATAGGTGTATATGTGTTTCATATATAATATATTATGTATGTACATATATATATATGTTATCATAGATAGCCTGTGAATATGAATGAGTGGCTCCCAAAGGTCTCATTTGTTCAAAGGTGGGCTTTTAAAAGATGATTGGGGTATTAGATCCTGGGGGCTCACTAGTTGAATGTGATATCAGAAGCTGGGGCCTGGTCAGAAGAGGTGAGTGTATGACCTGTAAGATGTATCTTCATCTCCCTCCCTGGCTCCCTGGTTCCCCTCACTTCTCTCTCTCTCTGCTTTGTGACTTCTTTTTTTTTTTTTCTTTCTCCCTTGGTTTTTTTTTTTTTTTTTTTTTTTGAGATTTTTGATAATTTGAAACAATTCTTAGTTAAATCTCATAACATCAGGCCTCTGCAGAATGGTCACAGAGTGAAGGCTCTAGAGGACACCTCTTCAGTGGTTTCCAAACTTACTGATTTTTAGTGAGAAACTTGTGTCTCAAGCGAGGTCATAAACTCACATTGCGTAGAAGAGAAGGAGCCACAAGACCTGGGGCTTTCTGGCCAGGCCTCCCTTAGTCCTGCGGCTGCCTTGCGATCTAATGTCACCAACACAAACTGAAAATATTGGAGGTCCTTCAGGCCAACTGGAGACAGAGGTGCTCTGGGGAAGCTCAGAGGAGGTATTCAGGAAGCATAGCACATATATGTGGGCATCTATGTATGTGGAAAAGGAGGGAAAAAATCAAACAATGCTTTAACCTGAATACTATCTTTCACGGGCAAGTCAAGGTAACCCTCAGCAAAGCTGTATACGAGGATTCATACTTGCTATCAACATGTTAGCGGGATCCAATTTTCTCACATCTTCCCTCAGCCTCCAAGTACCCTTTCCTGTCTTCATTTTCTGTCTCTTACCCCCTCCCTTTCCAAATATGCTTTCTATTTTTATCCTCTCCACTACCCTCCACTTCAGCTATAAAATTAATACTAATAAAGTTTGATCTTTCTTTCTTTCATTTGTTATCTCTTTTTCTCTCTTTCTCTTTTTTCTAATCTACTGCCTTCTTTTTCAACTTTCTCTTTCTCTTATTCTCCATATTTTAGTCTGCCTGGCAGTAGTAATATATCACAGTTTTCTGGTCAATGAGAAAGAGTGAAATTGTTAAAACAAGCTTTAATATATATAATTGATATAAGGTTGACTCAGTAGATGGAGATATAATTGGTAGGGGTTTTCTGTTTGCAACACAGTAGCCAGGACTGATCTTATTATGCTGAGTATATCCAAGAGGTGTGTAGATACCAAGATACAAAAATCCAAAATCACATCATTAGGTAACAGACACTAAAGAGCTCTCCATACTAGCAGCAGAGCCTTTCCACTCTGATTGATCCTCAAACCTCAAATATATAACAGAAAACAAGGCAAGAAGATGCCTTCGAAAATATGTAACTTTCTAAAAGCCAGCCCATGGGTGCTGATAGAGAAAAAGTAAAACAACAAATGGTCAAAATAAATGAAGGGATGAAAGAAGAAACAAGAAAAAAAATCTAAACTAGTAAATGTTTAGAACAGCCAGTTCTAAGATAATGTAACCAAATGAATAAAGGACCTAATGGATAAAATGGTCAGTGGGTTTAAAGAAGCCACAAGCAAGAGGTTAGGCAAATGAATCAAGATGTCATAAGACATAAGTGATCATTTTAGTGAAGAGTAGGAGGTGGTGAAAATATAGCAAACAGAAATACAAGATAAAAAAAAAGACTCTATTAAAAATATGAGCAGTAGAAACGACCAGTGTGAAGACTGTCAGGACTAGAAGATTAGGCTGATGCAGGAGAGCAGATAGTGAGATTCCTTGTGAACAGTAAGTGACCTAGAAAATTGGATCCAACAAATGCTGGATGACAAACAACAACAACAACAATGACAACAGCAAAACAAAACAAAAAAACCAAAACCAAAACCAAAATATACCTAAGATTATAAGAATTAAAGACCAGAATACAATACAAAATGTATAAAATTCATTTACCAAAACCATAGTAAAATTTTTTCAAGTTTAGGATAGAATTCTATTTCCAGGTAAAGGAAGCATATAGAACCTCAAATAAGTAATATCAGGAAGGAACTTCTCCATTACACACCCTAGTTAAAATCCCAGCAAGCCAACACAAATTTCAAAAGCCATTAGAGAAAAGCACCAAATAACTTACGAAGGAAAACCTTACAGAAAATAGCACATGCCTCAGAACATACCTATATGCCTGGAGAACATGGAGTGAGGTTTTTAAAGCCCTGAAGAAAACAATTTTCAACTCAAAATAATATAGGCTGATCAAATAGAAAATTAAAATAAATTTCAAAACTGATGGAATAATAAGGACTTTCAATGATTAAGAGTACCTTAAAAAATTCATGACCACCAAACCCCAGCACTGCAGTAAGTACTCAAAGAAATTTTACAGAAAGATAATGACACCAACAATATCAAAGAGGGGATATATATAT
Source organism: Dasyprocta punctata (assembly GCA_004363535.1). Lineage (NCBI taxonomy): Eukaryota > Metazoa > Chordata > Mammalia > Rodentia > Dasyproctidae > Dasyprocta > Dasyprocta punctata. Next base: position 56,329 of record RJWM01003964.1, read on the forward strand.
ATATATATATATATATATATATATATATATGTATATATATACATCAAGCAGGATGAGCAACAGGAAAGAAAAAATAGAAAACTAAATGAATCAGCAGCAGGAAAATATTGCAATAATATTTCAATAATCAGTCAATAACTAAAGTCGTTTGTGTTATAATTACAAGCAGAAAGTGCCTAATGAATTTTAAACATTTTTTGGAATGTAGTGTGTGGCTGGGCAGAAGTCTTCACTGAACTGTGATTTAAAAGTAATTATTTTGTTGTGGGATTTTATATACAATCTTATAATATCAGCTATGATTCTTTAGAGTCACTAGTTGCATACAGGGTTTATTTTGTAAGACTACATTTTATTCATTCATTTAGTTTCACTGATTAGTTTAGATTCTGCGTAACAATAGACACATAATAAATGCTCTTGACCATCTCATCTATTTTCATTCTTCCATGATGTACTAGAATTTTCTTCCCATTCCAAGGCATACTCTCCCCTTCTTTTTCCTGGTAAATTCCAGCTTGTACTTCAGCATCTAGCTCCATCTATCTGTTTTCAGCGAGACTGTCTTGATACTCTTTCAGAGAATGCACCAAATTTTATTTAAATTTTAATTATGTTCCTACATTCAGCACCAGAATGCAAGCTATGGAAGACTGGAGAAAGGAAACATCTTAATAGTTGTTGAAAGACCACATGTTTAGTTTTAAATGGATTAAGTCTACAGTTAGTAGTTCTGAAATCTTAAGCATTTCTTTCTTTCTTGTTTTTTTAAATATGTACAGATACAATCCTTGACACTTAATTGGCACTCTGTGTAACTGACAGTTATTATTACTGTGTAAAATAATTGCTGTTGCATATAATTCATAAAATGTTAGCGAATAAGTGCATGAGCAAATGAATGAAGAGTAGTAATGATTTAGGCAAACTCTTGGCACCTCCGATTTTGATTGGGTTCACTTCTGTAAACTACATTTCTTGTAGCTGAGATTTATCCATCCTCACCAATTTAATGATGTTTCCTTATTGATTAATTACTCTTTACAAAATTTGAATGAAGTCTGTGATAATACCTGGCTTATTTAAGAACACTTATTTCTGGTATTCTACATATATCTGCAAATTTTGCTAAAAGATTGCAAATATGAGATAGCTAAGACTTTCCTTCATGTTCTGTCATAATTCCTTAAACAAAAACAAATAAATAGCAATAAAAATAAATGCTTATTAAATCTTTATGCAGTATATTTATGCATATTGCATGGTAAAATACACTACAATGAGAAAATATTTTCTCAGTAATAGAACATACATATGACAATTTATGTTCTGTAATTCTAAAGTACATAAAAATACAAACTGAATATTTTCCTGAAGGATTGGGAATTTTTTTTTATTTCCTGTAGTAAAAGCATATTATTGACTATGTTATCTGGCCATTTAAAAATATTACTCCTTTTTATGTTTCTTGTAGGCTGACAATAATATATCTTACATTTCAAGATAAAATAAATTTGCATTTCACTTGTAGTCATCATCCCTTTTTCCTATGATAAAATATTCAAAAGAAAAAATAAACCTCTAAGATAACCTGATACATCTAAGCTTTTCTGAAACATAAACAAAATGAAGAATTTGAGAGCCCACAAATCAATTTTCTATTGTAGAGATTCATTATCTTGCTTGACTGAATAGTTCTCCGACTGAACAAGAATTAGAGCTCATTCATTTGTTTTTTCCTTGTAGCACATCCATGAGACAAAGTGCCAGGGCAAAATAGGCACAGCACCAGCTATGTGCATTTTTCTCGTGGATGTCAGGATGCTATCAGAACAAATGTGCTTTGTTACTGCCCCTGTCTCCTCTGCTTGATTTTTCTCATTTGCAATTTGCAATTTGCTGAGCTTGAACTCATTTTATAAGCAAATATATGTAATCTGTTTTTATTTTTTTGCCAGTGAGTTTGTTTAGTATTTTCAAACTCACAAAGATTTTTTTCCTCTCCACACTCTGCTGATTCAGCAGGACATTTTTCCTTTTGAAAGGCGAAACTATTTCAAGTGAAAGTTCTCCTAAAGATGATTTGTTTTTTCTTACTCTTATAAGTTTTGTCATCGTCTGCATTTCTCAGCATAAAAGCCTTCCTCCTGCCTTTTCGTTTTATTTATTGGCTACTTTACTAACAATAGTTTTCGTGGAAGCAGAGAAATTTCTTACCCTCTGACATCTTGCTGGTCAACTCAACTCTCTACTTTGACATGTTGCATTTAGAAATGAAATATTAATATATGAGACTAGGAATGTTGCACAAAAGATAAAGTAAGGAAACAACACAAATCTGATCATTTTTGTATAAAGCAGAAAAGAACAAATTCTCATCTGTGCGTATGAGTGTTCAAAAGGGTAGGGAGTAATTTACTTATTCTTAAAAGATTATCAGGAGTCATCAACATGGCATTTATGGGATGACTTAAACTTTTGCTAATCCAGGGTGCTGGTTGCTCCCTCAAATCAATTTCAGTAATGGAATTGAGAGCTACAGATTTTACCCCCTCACGCAAAAGAATTGGATCCTGGCAAGGCAAATGAAGAAAATAGGACATTTGTAAAATCCTGCCATGTATTTACCCCAAGAATCTCTAATTTGAAATTAATAACTCATGAGTTCTGCAGAAGACCAGTAGAATTACTTGTGTTTGTAAATTAAATACTCAGAGGTTTTTTTTTTTTTTTAATTAGGAAAGGAAAAGAAAAAGTTAACAATATCATGATTGGCATGTTAGGCAAGGGTACTGGGAATTTATGTTCTTTCTCTTCAAACAAACACAATGAGACCTGATATTGTGACAAAATGTTTAAATATTTTAAAAATAGAGAAACATGGCAACTTTCTTACTCTCTTTTGAAAGCATAATTATCTTTTTTTGGAGGACTTGCATTAAATAAGTTGTTAATTGCCCTCTGAATCTTCATCATTGCCTTTTTCTCCTTGATAGAAAAGCATAGGAAAAAATCAGTAGATTTTTTTCATTTAAAATTGTTCATTAGCAAAACCCTAAAGACTTGAAAGTATTGTCATCATTTTCATATTTGAAAAGACTTTGCCATTTCTGTACTATAAATCATGAACCATAAACGGTCATAACATACCAAGATATTTGTTCTTAGTTTCAACAAATCAGGGTAAAAAAAGAAAAATGAGGCATTGATTTTAAAAACTCGAATGGATGCACATGGAGACTATAATGTTAAGTGAATTAAATGAAACACAGGGGCTTAAGGCTTAAATATTACATGATTTCTCTTATGCGAGATGAGCAAAGTACAAATAAAGAACAAAATGAAAGATAGATATCGGGAAGTGGGGACATAGATCTTTTACAAAGGGAAAAGGAATTAACAGATGAAGGGATGGGGAGGAAGCAAAGGAAGGGAAAAGGGAAGGAAAAAGGAATGAAGATGTGTCATGTACATGTACCAACTCCACACAAGGAATGTAAACATTATGTATTGCAAACATGTACTAATGAAGAGTAAATAAATAAAATAACAAAAACCCTAGACTTTTGAATGTCAATTTTGCCCACTTATTTAAATTATATTTTTCCATTTGAATCATATTTAAGTCATGAACACTATCATATTTATTTAATTTGAAAATGTATTTCAAATATGACTGAATTATGATTTTCATGAAGCTTAGTGACATACTTCTTCAAACTTTGGTTTATGGACCATTTGCTTGAGAATTATCTAAATTGTGCCCTTCCAAAGTTTGCGTGTTACAATTCTGTTTTGTTCTTCATCTGTGGAGCACTAACTCTGTTCATTAGATGCTAGAACAATATCAGGTTGCTGAGAAAGTTTCTCTTCCTTTTCTTTCTATCCCTATACTTCCCTCCAGGCCTGGCTGTGGTGGTTTGCAAGCTCACATTGATCCTCAAAGCACAGTCTGAGTGGCAGTGATTGAGCAGGTTGAGTCCACGATTAAAATTTGAAATTATGGTTCTAGAACAATGTTTTCAACAAGTTTTTTAGGTGAATGTATGCACCCTAATTTTAAGAACCATTGGCTCTTGATAAAATAAATGTTACTATTACCTTACATAAACCTGTGGAGCTCAATATCAGCTGTAATACTTTGTGGAGCAAAAAGATTCATAAAAGAGAATGTGCTCCAGAGTCAACCACATGGTCATGTTCCCCATGATCATTCTGCTTAAAAGGCACTGTTGAGACATCGGTTTCATCCTTTGCTGAAGCCTCTTACTCCCTACATATCATAGACACGTTTGCTCATTTTTTCCTTACCTCAATTCTGAAAGTATATTTTCAGGTGATTTATTTGCTTTTCTGTCCCCCATACCTCCACTAACCTGGCATTAGCCTGGCTCTACATCCAAACTTATCTGTGCTATATTTTTATTCATACTTCTCTCAAGTGATTTTATGCATTATGTGATGGCTTCTCTCTACTACCCCTACAGTAACAATTCCAACAATCCCAGCTTTTCCAATTCTAATCTAGTGTTTTTTCCATTGTTCTACTCTGCCTCTAAGATTTCCATCCTTGAGATTCTTTCTTCCTCTATTTCCATCTATGCCACTACTAACAGTCTCCTGTCTCATGCAGTGAAAGTTGCCACACAGGCTGCATTCTATGCAATTCTGCATGCACCGTCAGGTGTGCTTCAAAGTGAATGCTGCTCCCCAGAGCTGTGCACCACAGAAGTTCTGATTGTCTCAACCACCCAGGCTTACAGCCATGCAGACTTCAATTCCATTACTTTCTTTTACACATTCAACGGAAGAATTCAGGCTGGAGCTGCTGACATGAAATCAAGGAAATGCATCCTATGGAAGTCAGTTCCACTGCCAGAGAGTATGGAGTCGGTGAAAAAATAAGGACAAATCTGCTAATCAAACCCAGGGTGACCATCACTTAAATATATTGAGAAACTAGGTTTGCATAGGTTCGATTGGGTCCTATTATGAAGAAATGGTGCTAGGAGAAGGATGAATTCTAAAATCGTGCCTTGACAACTATCTTCTTCCAGTGATCCCTGAATAGGAGAGAAAGGAGGCAAAACAAAACAAAGTAGTGCTTTATATTAACTGAATTTTGGACCTGATCTTAAAGTAGAAAACTCACAAAATTAGTGTGAATTACACAGAAGTTTTCTAATATATCTCCTAAGCCAAATCTTTAGATAAAATAGGCCAGTTGATTTTCTCTCTTAATTCTATAATTTTGCATTAGATTCCCCAAATTTGTAACTAACAATAATGTTTGACAAAATGCAAAAGGGACTAAAATCAAAGTAGAAGGAAAAAAAGGAGACAGAGTGACAGAGACATACGGAAAGAGAGAGACAGAGGCACACAAGGAGATTGAGAGCAGAGAGAGGGAGAGAGAGAGCTTAAGACTCCTAGTCAGTGACCTCTAGGCTGCACTAACATATCTAGACTTTGTATTTACTGTGTGAGAAGGGAAAGACGAGAAGGATGGCAGAGGTGTGTTAAAGGCACATACACTGGCACTCTGCTGTGTTCGGCCTGTACAGAGTGGAAGAGAAGGAAGAAAGTGGAATCACGCTGAGCAAGATGTTGATCTTTTAGCCCTTTCAAAACATGACAAAGGCAGTCTTTTATAATCAGGAGCAGGGGAAGGTGATGCAGAGAATGTCTTTCTCTATGCCAAAGCAAATGGGATACAAAGAAAAACACACCGTGGCGCCTGCATTCGGGATGCTCCAGCATACAGGTGAGTGGAGGAACCTGTCATTCAATTGTTCCTGTTCCTCGTACCAGTGTAGCTTCTGGTGTTGGTATGCAGTTTAAAGCATGCTTTGTGTAGGTTAACTGTTTTCATAAGTAAAAGTACACAAATAAAAAAGTTCACTGTTGATTTTTTTTTCATCATGGAAGCATGTTGAAAACATCACATGATATAGTCTAACTATTAACCAGGAACTTGGTACTTTTTATTTGTATGTTTCTGTAAACATTACTTTCAACATAGATGTCAAGCACTTATCATCAGGGTGTATTATTTAAAAATCACCAATTAAAGATCTTGTTGCAATTTTATGCATGTAATATTTATCGTCCTTTTTATTGACTTAAATACCAAAAATAGAATATATTGACCTTTGGGAACACAAGCATCACTAGATTAAAGGATTCATTTGAGCAATAGTTCAATTTTGTAGGAATTTAGAATGAAGGAGCTAAAAAACGGTTTCTCAGTATTTTGCTGATCATAAAAATGTCCTAGGCGTTGGTTATAAAATACCAATTTTCTTAGAGATTTAGATCTAGTAAATATGACATGGGGCAAGAAAATCAGAATTTTTAACAAGCACTGGAAGTGAATCTTTCAACATGACATTTTATATTTTCAGTGTATCACATAGACCTTAAGAAGGTGCCTCTCTCTAGCCGGGCGTGGTGGCGCACGCCTTTAATCCCAGTACTCGGGAGGCTGAGGTAGGCGGAGCGTTGTGATTTCGAGGCGGGCTTGGGCTACAACGCGAGCACAAGGCCAGCCTGAGCTACATAGTGCGACCCTGCCTCAAAAAACCAGGGCCGGGAGTTAGGCTCAGTGCCTTAAGCGCCTGCCCTGGAAAAAAAGAAGTGTGCCTCTCACAGCCGTCTCACGAGCTGTTACTGTGCAGATAACAGAGAAGCAGTTCAACATTGATTTAACTGGTAAAGGGTGAGGATTCGGACCACCTCTCACGAACAGTTTTCAGTGGATGATATTTCAATAATGACTTGGAAATGAGATTGAATCACCAGAAATAAGGTTATTATCAAGTCTGAAATGTCACACTTTATAAAGCATTTTTCTTATGTGTTTTTTAGTGAACCTCAATCTCAACCTGAAAGAACTGCAAAACACTCATATTATTTATTAGATATATAAATTATGGATGCTGTGAACCTGACTTTATTTATTAGGCTACTGTATACGACGTTGAGATTCAAATCCAGATCTCAGAATTCGCTGATAGTTCCAATGTATAAGACTTTTTGTCGTTATCTGCCTGTTTTAATTACACATCCAGAAGAAGAAAATTCACTATCTCATTTGTGTGTTAAAAGACCAGTATTACAGGTGAAACCAGTGAGAATTGAAACTTATTAATGTTATTTACAAAACTGGAGTCTAAAACAGGATACTCGACATAATTGTTTTCTTCTAAGAAAATTTTAAATAATTCTTAAAGATCCAAGGAAAAGACCAATATCCTACAGTTTATAAATCCCCTTAGCTCATCATTTTATCACCAAAATCTTGGCCTTCTTTCAAATGGCATGAGTAATGGGTCCAATATTGAAATGGCTGGGGGATGAGGCCTAAGAAGTAGGGAAGAAAGTTTTAGATTTCTCCTAGATGATGAATAAATTAGAAATTGAAGGATAAATTTGTCTATGCCTCTATTTTCTCCCATGGTTTGAGACTGAGAACTAACTGCTAATGGTAAAGTCTCCAGCTTTGACCTTTCATGAGGGTGGGATTTCCACAGGATCCTTGGACTATTACAGCAACTTTAAGTCCACTATTACAGCAGCTTTAAGTCAGAGTTTCCTTGATTGGGTTCTTGATATTTACACAGACTTAAGTCAGAAATGCCGCCAAAATGAATTCATGTGATTCTGTATGTAGCAAAGAAAACTTTTCATGAGGTGATAATTCCCCAGATAGATGCCAAACTTCCAGCAGCCTTCTACAGCAGAGGTCTCCAACTTCTGCACCATAGAAGCATAGTGGTCTGAGGCCTGTTAGGAACTGGGCCAGACAGCAGGAGGTGAACATTGGTGAGCAAGGGAAGTTTCATCTGTATTTTCTCCTGCTCACCTCCTCTCACACTACCACCTGAGTTCTGTCTCCTATCAGGTGAGCAGGGGCATTAGATCCTAATAGGAGCATGAATCCTACTGTGAAAAACACATGCAAGTGATCTAGGTCTGGCTCTCCTTATGAGAATCGAGTGACTGCCGGTCGGAGGCGGAGCTGAGGTGGTGATTCTGTGAATACAGAGGAATGTCAGCAGAGATGTTTGACCACAGATAGACCATCATAAACTAATTCTTTGCAGACTCTTATCCAAACCCTACCAGTGAATGAAAGTGGTAATTAAACTGCATCTGGTGGCAGACTTTAAATCAGAATCTGACCATTATTTTTGTCTCTGTGTGATCAGCCATTATTTTGTTTACCACATCTGTCTACGTCTCTTCCCCACACTGTACACTTGTCTCAGTCATTTTGGTAAGCCCACAGTATAACTTTAGCCAAAATGAGTAAAAAAAAAAAATTGTCACTGGAAAAGTTCTTTGAAAAAGACAGAATAGCCAAATGATGTGACAGGAGAAAACACCAAGGCTGACAACAAAAGAAAGCTGCATTTAAAAAGAAACACTGTACCCAGAATCCTACTTAAATTATGGCTTCATTGAAACAAATGATTCACATTTTGTGATTTGTATGCACAGATGGAATGGCTTTCGTGGCTGTACAGTTTTCTGATTTTATCTCTTGGATCAAAGAGATCACTTTTGAATGTGAGTCTACACACTTGCGGTAGATTGACAACTGGTGGGTAACGTGTAACACCCAGGTAAACTGAATTAACTTGGTGCTGGTGTGGAAGACCCAGCTAAGGATTGTTGTCAACCCCGTAAAAGGGAGAATGGAAGAAGGAGAGGTGGTGCTGTTGGTTCCCCTGGAGAAGACTGTCGCACAGGTTTTCGTGATATGAACTCAGTTGCTCTCATTCTCAGAGGAGCTTGGGACCAAGTTGTCGTTGAGGATGGCTGTGGCATTTTTCAGGGGAGCTCTGGTTCCTACTTTGAGCATCGCCTCATGGCTCCAATTCAGATCCCTCAGCCTGCTGACACAGATTCTGCATCCTACTGGCACAGACTTTCTAGCTTCCACTGCTGGCCTTTGGGCCTTCCCAGCTCAGACTTGCATGAGGCATTGTTGTGGGCTCTAGGCCTGCAGCTGGACTCATGGGGAGCACTGTCATGGGATCTAGGTCTTCAGCTGGGCTCGTGAAGGTCATTGCTGTAAGATTGAGGGCCTCAGATGGATTCTTTGGGTCTCTAGTGTGTGGACAGATTTCCTGCACTTTTGTGTTTGACTTTTTTGGTGAATATTATAAAATAATTTTGTAAGTTGCATGTCCTGTATTAAACTGTTTTCCTTCTAAACCCTGATTACAACAACACTGTATCATCCATAGAGAAATGCTGGCTAACTGAAAAATATCACTTGGACTTCACAGCAGTTTACAGGATGCAATTAAAATTATCAACCACATTAAAGTATATTCCTGTAACTCATATCTTTTCTTACAGCTCTAAGAGGAGGTGAAAGCTGAGGGCGCATGCCTTCTCTTATACACAAAAGTGAAATGGCACTCTAAAGGTTGATCACTGGCCAGAGCTTTTGAGTTACACAAGTCTCTCCAGAGGTTTCTTCTAGAAAAATAGTCACCAGTAGAAGCACACTTCAGTGACACAGAATGGGTTACAAAACTTGCTTACTCGTGATATACATACTCGTCTGATGAAATCAACGTGTTGCTTTAAGGAAGGACAACTGTGTTCAAGCTGGCAGATAGACCACACGCATTTAAAACTGAACTGGAATTACGAGGCTAACAAATGAACAACTGACGTGTCTTAAACCTTAGTAGAGATTCTGAGAGACTGAGTCCCCGCTTGGCGTGGTGGTGCACGCCTTTAATCCCAGCAATTGGGAAGCTGAGGCAGAAGAATCCTTGTGAGTTTGAGACCAGCCTGGGCTACAAAGTGAGTTCAAGGCCAGCCTGAACTGCATAGTGAGACTCTGTCTCAAAAAATAGGACTGGGGATTTAGCTCAGTGGCCTAAGCACCTGCCTGGCAGGTATGAGTTTGATCCCAGGTACCAAAAAAAGAAGTTTAAATGGTTGAGATAACAAGTGACCTTTAAAGTATGTTTGAACCACTTCAAATCTCTGTACATTCTAGATTAAAGTCACAGTGGAATATTCTGACATTGCCACAAAAGCACTGAGAGTCTGGTTGCATTTCTGATATCCCATTTTTTTGAAGCAGTTTTCTGCAGTGACAGCAACCAAAGTGAAATTATGGAGCAGACTGGACATAAGTAACGCACTTCGAATATTACTGTCTTCCATAACCCCCTCTAGATGGGCCTTTCCGATTATAGGAAAATGAGCTTGGGACTCAAGTGGATTCTGGATTCTGGTAAACTGAGATAAAATGAACATAAATGTAATATTCTTGAATCATCCCCAAACACTTTCTGCCCCTAGTTTGTGGAAAAATTGTCCTTCATTAGACTGGTTTCTACTGTTATAGAGTTTGGGGTCTGCTGTTCGACAGCACCTATTGAATAGACTAACTTTAATGATAACTGCTTTAGGTACATAGTATCTTGTTCTAGAGAAGCTGGAATATTGTCAGATGCTCACTCCTCCTCCTGGTGGCAGAAAAACCAACAAACCAACCAAACAACCAACCACCCAACAAAAAATATGAGTTTGAAACATGAGATATCAGAACAGCATCTTTGTTTACTAAATCGAATATTATTTTGTATTTCTTTAGCTTACATTATCTTTGGGAAAATAAAAAATTTGTTTGAGCAGACTGTTAAATCCTAAACTACATGTGCATGAGGCTTCTAATTGATGCAGTTAGATAAATTAACACCTAAAGCAAAAATTTCTGAATCGCTGGGGATTTAGCTCAGTGGTGTAAGCGCCTGCCTGGCAGGTGCTAAATTGTGAGTTCAATCCCTGGTACAAAAAAAAAAAAAAAAAAAAAAAAAAAAAATTCTGAATCATGTTGAGTGGGGATAAAATATTTTTAAAATCTTCATGTAGAAATGGTACTTGGCCACTAGTGTAAAAATTGAGGGGAAATAAGGGAAATATGGGAAACATTTTAAAATGTTAAGTTATAGGATTACTCCCCCCAATGGATTTCTGTCGAATTTCACTTGCATTGAGGAACACTATTCTGTGTAAATAAAAATGGCAACTGACCTTATACTTAACTAGTCATAATTATGTGGAAAGTAAACCTGTAGTGATATGTGAACAGAGAAAATGCTGGAAGAAAATACATTCAACTAGAAGCTGATTTTGATATGTGTGGACAAGTTGATAGAAATATAACTTCTCTTTTGAACAAAACCTCCAGTTTCTTATCTAGGTCCATATTCATATGTATATTTAACTTGGTAAAAAGGCTCAGTAAATATCACTTTACAAGAAACATTTGCAAAGTGCCAAAAGACAGTTTTTGGCTATGCACATATAAAATGTTATGCTGCTTTAGCTCTTGTATCATGTTAATGATTGGTTGTGACTTGTAATCCAATAGTTCAATAAAACCAAAAGTGAGATAATTGCATTTTACGTTCACTTTTTCCATTAGCTATTTTTTCTATTATGGGCTAATAATTTGACCTATCTACTTTAGTTTCCACTTCAGTGAAATGCAGATAACTCCATTACTTTTTAATTTTTTAACTGTAGCATTAAGAATTGGTTGAAGCAATGACTGGGAACATTTACAAATACATGAACAAATCACTCATTAATATTCTGAAATACGTATCATTATTTTATTTCTTGAAGCAGTTTAGAAATTCCAGCAACCTAACATTTTTTGAAATAGAAACCACCCTCCCAAAAAAGAAAAATAGTAAAAGAAACCCAAACAATGCAAAAGATAAAAATAAACAAGACTGTAATAAAATAAAGTGAATAACATAAGTGACAGAGGGAAGTTTGTCTTGCTGAACGTAAGACATGATTGTATGTGCTTCATGAATCAGCTAAGGTAAGCCCTAGGTTATAGTACAAAATAATTCCAAATATACTTTCTTAAATAACATGGTAGTTAAATTTTTCTTTTTTAGCATAAGAATGTCTGTTGAGGACATCCAAATAGGCAGGGCAGCTATGTCACATTTCAGTGTGAAGGAGTTCTTTGTAATAGCTATATCTTGCTGCGAGATAGACGGGGAAATGTAAACTTTAATCATAGTAAGTAAGAACGGGACACAGTTGCATATTAAAAGGTGATTACATAGCGAGGTATGGTGGTGCGTGCCTGTAATCTCCAATCTTTGGAGACTGGGGTAGGATTGAGAGTTTCTGGCTAGCCTGGGCAGTTCAATGAGATCCTGACTAAAAATAAGGTTAAAAGGGTAGGTGTTTGTGTGTGTGTGTGTGTGTGTGTGTGTGTTCTGGTGGGGCGCGGGTAAGCTCAGTGTCACTGCCAAGTATTGAAAGGAAGTAAGCACATGTGTATCTAACCAATGAGGTAGTCTTGCAACAAAGGGGAACAAACTGCTAGTACACACATAATAGGGGACTCCCACAACCACTTTGCTAAATGAAAGTAGAGTTGCACAGAAGAAACTTAGGACCCTCTCATTCTAGAGAAAATCTCATTTTGTATTCATTACACTTACAAGAGACATCAATGTTTATTGGGCTAATGTAGTGTTACTTTGGGTCTTGTTATAGTACTTCATCCAATTGATTTGTGATTATCTTGCCTGGACTTTTACATTAGCCTTCTCTCTGGCTTTTTCTTGGCTGGCGGTGCTCTATATCTAATCTCCTATAGGTATTAATGTGCTTTTATAAAAATCTAAATCTTTTACCATTCTTTGTTTAAAACTTGTTCGTGACTTCTAATAATGACTAGAATAAGATCCAATCCCTTTATTCAAGCTTCATCTCCTACTTTTCTGCCTATTTCTCTAAAGAAATGGATTTTCTTTACTTTTTTATTCACCACATTTACACTGCATTATCATTCTTCCTACTCCAAGAGACTGATGTTCCTCTTCCAAAAACGTCCCAGATTTTCCCAAAGTAGGCTCCAAATCATTCAGGGACTCACTGTAAATGTTTCTTCCTCACAGAGGTTTTTCTCTGACTGTACTAATTAAAATAATATCTAAGCCCAAAGAAACATCTTTCTGGTTGCCCTGTTTTATTCTCTTCATGGAATAAACCAAAATTAGTGTGTGAGAAAATATTATTCTTCTTTTCTATAAAATATAAACTCAATGAAGAAAAAGTTTGTCAACTTTCTTCAATGGAGTACTGCTCAGAATAAGACCTACTGAGTAGATGCTCAATGTTATATTTTAATTGAATAAAAATCAAATTCAGTAACATTTATACTATTTCAACCCCATTTTGTCTTAAAAATACTGGGTCACCCTTGATTCCTTGGCCTCTTATCTAATTAACTATAAATCTACCACTAACTCCGTTCGCTTCCCTCCAGTCTTCCCTTACCTCGTCCTACGAAGGCCACTGGTACCTTCTATGCTATTACAATGACCCTAGTCTCCCCTTTAAAGAGCTATATGATTTCCGCCCCCCTCTTTTCTTCCCTTCTTCTCCACATTTAATAACCTTATTCCATGATTTGTTCTATATATTTTTAAATTCTCTAAAACTTACCATATATGTTGGTTTGGTGCTAGGGATAACATCCAAGGCCTTGTAGATGTTAAATATGTATTTACTACCATATTACATTCCAGCCAAAATTTATCATTTTCTAACTCACTGCAGGAAATTTTATATATCCTTTTTTATGCACTACACTCCCCACTTTCACCCTTACCTACAATCAGTCTGGTACTTCTGTGCAATGTTATGTGCCAAATCAGACTGGACATCACATGTCAAGAGACCTTTCTTAAGTTTGAACTCTTGAGTTGTGCCTTCCCTCTGATTATGTCCTCAGAGTTTTAGCAGTTATTATTCTGAGTTGTTGCCTGAATCCTTTACTTTGACGATATTTCTCTTCAAGTACAGGATATCAATCTCTATTGTCCATCATTCTCAGTATTATCTGTCAGAATACTTGAAACACAGTAAGCACTTGGCAAATATTTGAATGAGTATCAGTATCACCAAAAGTACCTATTATTAGATGCATTATAGTTTCTTGAATTAATGGGCAGATGGGTACATGGATAATACTAGCTCACAGCATGCACATAAATGGTAACTCAAGAGTGTTCTGTAGTACAAAGGAGTGTGACAGCTCTTTTGAAATTTTTTTTGCTAGTAACTTCTGCAAAGGTAAGGGTGTTATTATAAGATGTTGCACAAAACTCTAATGAAAAATCTGCCCTTGGGGATAAGAACTGTAGGTGAATAAAGCTGATGAAAGAAAATTACTGTTAGACATCTTATGTCAAACAAATCTTGTAACTTTTGTTTTGTGCCTCCCAGCTTGAGTGCATAAAAGAAAAATGCAAATTTTCCAAATGAAGTATAGCTAACAGTGCATAAATCTCAGGAAGACAGTAGGATACACTTATTAAAACTTGGCAAGGATCAGAAATGAATGACTTCTGCTCTGAAATGCCAGATTTTTTTTCTTTTTAAGATTAGCTCTTCCCCAAAGCCACATCAATTATAAATAATTGTCTGCCAGCAAAAACAGCCGTGCTAACCTTAAAGCAAATAAACTTAAAATTAAACTGATTAAAAATAAACGAGAGATTTTTGCTTTTCTTAAGGAGATGACTTTAGAAACATGCCAAAAGTCTTTCCTGCCTATGTCTAGGAATATTAATTTAAAAATCTGAGAATCATGTATTAATGCTTTTCTGTTGTTAAGTGAGTTTTCTGGGAATCTGTACTTAGAATTGCTTTATAAAGAAAGTTACTTAATTTTTACTTTATGATTCTTTTTTAAATCATTTTTCTGAAGGTTCTTTGTTCTGCATAGCCAAAGCTGATCATACTAGTTTCAGTAACAAAGGACAATTGATTTTAAGGATACAGGAATGTATTATACAAGATATAGCTATCTCTCAGGAAAGGAAGAGTTTACAGAAAATTAATCTCTCACTTTCAATTTACTTTCTTCTTTATTTTTCTTAACTTCTTTCTATCCTTCTAATTTTTCCTCTTTGTTGTCCACATGGCAGAATATTGCTACCCTGATAGTCTCTCTCAGTCTTAGAAGAAAGAATCTGACTAGTTCAGTTTGGGCTCGGGTCCCATAAAACAGTCTCAGTGGGTCAGATTATGCAGTAAAGCATAGCTCCTGAGGCTTCATAGATTGGTGCCAATATAGAGAAGGCTATCTGATTATCGGTACCTACTATAGGTGTCTATCAACCCTTGTACTGAACCAAGAAATACTCACTTTTTATTAAATTACAGGCTATAATGGAAAAGAAAAGAATTCTATTCCTGTCCTTTTATTGACAAGGACCTTCTAAAGACCTTGTCATGTGAATTCTACCTGCAGTTCTTTTTCTGAACCTATATACATGAAAAATTTAAAATACATTTGTTTGTAGGAGGATTCATATTGGAACCACAAGTGTCATAGACAAGTGGCAGTGTCTTTCTTTCTCTCTCTCTCTTCCTCTTTCTCTCCTTCATTCCTTCTTTTCTTTCTTCCTTTCATCTTTCTTCCTTTCCCACCACTCAGTGTAGCATATACTTGTCTGCAGTGAAAGTGTAAATGACACTGAGAAGAGCTGCAGATTACAGTGATAAATTCATCCAGATTGTTTACTCATCTGTGAGGACTCCAAAGAATAAACACTGAGAGATAAAGAAGGCCAAGATTATTTTCATATGTGACTATTTTAGAAATTTCAGTCTTTCCCCAAAACATCTCCATAGTTTTATGAAGGCTGTTATGACAATTTCAAATTTCTTTTTGATTTGGTTACTGTCTATATGCTGATGATATCCTAACATACATGGCCAGTTTCTATTATTCTCTTAATACCTTGAGTTATATTTTGTTTTTTGTTATTCACAAAAGGAAAGACTTTAAAACCCAACTCATTCTGCTGCACTTCCTGGCTTGCATTTTGTATGACTTTGTTTATCCTGCAGTCCCTTGATTGGTTGTAAGAACCATCTCCTCACTTAACAAGTCAAATCTAGAGATGGGCTCACTTACTTCATGTTCCTGGCCAACCACGTTTCTCTGGTTTTCAAGACCTGTTGTGATTTTACAAAATTCCTTCAAATCTATTTTACATGGCCTATTCCCTCTGTACTGAGTATTCTGAACTCATCATTTCTGCCTTGGACTAATGCAACCATCTATTAAAGTGTCTTTTTATTTTAAAGAGAAAAAAGATAAAAATAACAATGAAACAGAGTTTCAAAACAGGTTAGTAGGATAGTTACAATAATTAATGCATTGTGTATTATTGCCTTTGTAGTATTCAGAGTGTGAATCCTAGGATTAGTAGCACAAACCTTTCTTTTCAAGGAATTAAGAGAAACTAACTGTATAACTATCTTATCTGTCTTGTGTATACATATGTATTTTTTCTTTTTCCTTTCCCCCATCATAGTTTGTCTTTTCTTTTGAACAGTTTCTTCCCAATTCACAATATCTATTTTAAATTTTGGATCTTATTTACTTGTTCAGTTTCTCACACAAGTGAGACCATATGATGTTTACATGTATGGGTTTTATTTATTTCACTTATGAGTATGGTCTCTAGTTGCATCCATTTACCTATAAAAGTCTCCAGTCAATTCTTATTTATGGCTGAGTAGTACTCCATTATATAAAAACCACATTGAAGTGACTCATTGTTTACATCCTCTTTTTTCCTCCATCTATCTTTGCATTAGAAATATGCTTCTAGAAACATATTGATATGGTTACTCATATCTTTTAAAATTCATTTGGGGATCTCTATTATAAGCAGGGTGACATGTGAGATGCTTTTTAATTTGATAAGTGCAACTTTTTATTTATATATCTCTGCCAGACTTACTAAATTTGAGCCACTAAGAAAATGTGACCATGCAAAAAACATGTAAATGCTTTTATATTTTGAACATAGTACTCGATATATTACTTATTCAGTGTTTATAAGATCTCATTTGAGTTTCTCAAGGGCAGAGATGGTATCTTTGTTCAGCTTTGTGTCCATTTTAGGGTAGTACCTGAAATAGAACAATAGAACTAAATGGTGATTAAATGAAGCTATGCCAATTCAATTCTCCTATACATTTATTTTTCAACTTGGAAGATACTGTACTCCACAGAAATTGAAAATTTACCATACACCCTGATGATTCTGCTTCACTTTGACACATCAGTAATAATTGCCTTGTGTTATGGAAATTTATTTACTGAAGGTTTTGTATCATAGGGGACAGCCAGAAACTACAATTCTGAGAAAAATCATAAAAGGGTCAATCACTTTGCAGCTATGTTTTTTCTTTTTCATTCTTAAATTTAGATACTTGGTGCATTTAAATGTAATTCTACAACACTTATTTAGGCTTTTGAGACATTGTATTTGTAATTTTACATTTCATCAAAGCTCATTTATCCTTGCCAAGTTTAAAATCCCAATACATATGTAATAGGATGCTACACTTAGTATCTTTAAAGAAATAAAGAGAATAGATGCTTCATCTCAAAGTGAGGTCATACTGCAGGACTAATAAAAAGGAGAAGGCAGAAAACTGGTTTTGGAATTCTGAGCTGGTCACCAGTTTATGCAGTTAAGAGGCTGTGCTGCCCAGGAATTGATGGAAAACTTCCGGAAAGCTGTGGATGTGCTATGCGCCCCATGTCTCTTCAAAATGAAAATGCTCAGTGCTACCAAAACATAATTTCGGCAATTAAAACATGATGTTCTGTAAGTAAAGAACATACATGCCCCATATTTATGCCATTCATTAAGGAACAAAAACCTGGCTGGCAAAAGTTATTTAAAAATATTTTGATTGGCTGAAAATATATAGGGATTTATAAATACGTTGGCAGGAGTTTTAGATTAGATTAAAAATCAATTGATGCCTAATAAGTAACAAAACCATCCTTTAAAAATTATTTTACTTAAAAATAGATAATTGCATATCTAAATATAAAAGATATGAAATACATAGGTAAAAAATCTACAAAGAAATATATAATAGAATCCGAATTCCTATCAATAGCAAGTTATGTGAAAAATCTTTTCTTAGGGAGTTAGACAACTTTCGTGTTATTACAGATAGTGTTCTAATAAGACACATACTTCTTAACCTAACTGCCAAGCTTTTGGTAATGTTTGTTGACAGTCACTAACCCTTATTTCAAACTAGTAATTTGTGCTGTGCATCAGTGGGTTTCTGCAGTGGGGTACATAGGGGTTTGTCTTCTTTTACTTCCATCAAAGCAATCAGAAGTAGAGTGTTAAATTGGCTGCCTTCTAGTATTTGAGTCAAAGAGAGATAACTGTGTTGGCTGCCCTATACTTCCATAGCATGGAAAGGAAAAGCAGGCATGATTCTTTTGTAGCCAGATGTGGAACATGCAGGAATATGAGAGTAAGTGGGGTACTATACATTTGGCCTGAAACCACTGAGATCCCATGCAGAGAAGTAAGAGCAATCATTTGATGCCTAAGGACTCAGTAAACAAAGGTCAGAGAAAAATGCATCATTCTCATCTAAGAGAATGAAGATGAGTATCTTCCAGGGGATGGTAAGGGCTCAAAACACCAGCCAGCCTTGATGTCAGCCTGCTGAAGGCTTTTTCAGCTTCTCCCTTATTCCGCCCTGTGACTGCCATGTAGAAGGTTAATTAAAAAAATGAAGCAAGAATGGATGATGCAGAATAGAAGCAATGCTGTTTCTCAACAGCCCCTTGACTGGAGGCTTCTGAATTCTGTAGTCCCCACCACAGCAAAAGGGAGAAGCCTTAAAGGTAAATCACATGCAGTTTTAACAGTTATGTGGGAAGACATTTTTATTACTCATCTAAGAACTTTTATTACCTGTGACCGACCAGAAAGGTCCCAGGGCCTGCCATAATTTTCTTCCAGGCTGCACTCTACCAAGTACAGGATAAAATTACTTAATAAGCTGGGCTTGTTCCCTGGAATTGTGTGTGTGTGTGTGTGTGTGTGTGTGTGTGTGTGTGACAGAGAAGCAGAGAGACAGACAGACAGAGACAGAGACAGAGATTGAGAAAATTTGTCTTTTTAAGCATGACCTTGTAGATCTATCTTTTGACTTCAGCAAGTTTGTGCTCCTAATTTCTTCACTGAATATAAATTTTGTATTTTAAGTTGAATAACCCTAGTTCAGAAAACTGTGTTTAAATAATATCTTCACAGTGGCACAAGGGTGCGTGATTTTGTAAAGCCTTAGAAATACCGGACTCCTGATAGAGACGTGGTGAGTTAGCTGCAGAATTTCTGGTGTGAGTGTTAAATGCTCTTGGCTTCAGTAGAGAGAATACCTTCTCTCTAGAGGTGTTATTGTTTCTACAGGTTTCATTTCATTTTGTCACTAAATGCAGTTTTGGAAGACAAGTACTTTGTAGTTTTATTTTACTGTGTGACTTGGCGTGAGCCTGTATTTCAGCTTTGTTTTTATTTTCATACCTGCATATAAACTAATTTTCTAAATGCATGTAAGATAATGTTCTTTTCATGTTTTTAGAAAGGGCCAGGATATTAGATTTATGAGATTAATTTTACTATTGTGTCAGAAAATGCATTGCAAGATCTTTCTTGAAGTATTGAAAGTCATTACTTGATATGATGAGAGGAATTATAGAAAATACTGAACTTTATGTGATAGAATCAAAGTTTGTTTATCATTCCCTTTGTCAGGAATGTTCTTCACCATAATGCCCTATGTCTTCCTTCTTCCCTACATTCAGAGACTCTCCTATCTTTGAATTTAAAATAGGACTGAATTATTTTGTATTTCTTTATTCTGCTTTATTTTTCTGCTTAATGCCTGCTATATATTTACATTTGTTAATCACCTTTTGGACTTCATTAAAACATATTTGACAACAAGAGGAGTTTGATTTTCTTCACAGTAATCATTTTGGCACCTAGAACAATAGACTTTTCACAAGTGCTTGTTGAATGGATGAATGAACGAGTGAATGAATGCATGCATGCATGAATGAATGGATGGATGAATTGATGTATAAACAATGAAAATACTTCTGTAATTTGTAGCATACCTGTCGAGAAATACTCTACACAAGGAAACTAGTAACATTGAGTTGATTTTGTATGAATCCAATTTCTTTGTCTCATTAAATTGAAGAATAAAATCATGGACAAAAGTAGGAATTTATTAGTGGGTTTATTAGAAATAATGACAGTATAAAATGCTATTGGTGGATACTCACCAAGAGTGGAAATTCCACCTTGCTTTCTTTGTTTATGGCCTTGTATATAGGCAGAGCACAGGGGACTTATTTTAAACAGGTGGTTTTTTGCGTATAGGGTTTAAAGCAAGTTGGTTATCTAGCTGGTTCAAAGGAAACTGTTACTTGGTATTTTCAAGTTTTTCTAAGTTTGCTCAGGAGGTAAGAAGGAATTGCCTCTTTCTTTTTCTAGTTCTGTCCTAACTTTTTATATTTTGTTCTCATGTTTTCTTTTACATCTCTAAGCTTGGCTTAGCCACTTGAGTTAGCTCTTAACCTAGGTGGGCTATTTTGTTTTATTTGACCGTATCCTTAGGCTGCTCTTAACATAGGAAAAACGTAACTCCCTGATGCCTGTCTAGGGCCCACTAGACCAAGTGGTGTTAGTTACAGTATAATTTAGAGTTGTTGTTTATCTCCAGAAGGACATTCCAGCCTTCTTACTACTTTTCATTGTGAGGCCTTGTTCTCTTGATCTGCCATAATTCTGGTATCTTTTATTTTTTGTGCTGACTTCTTGAGGACTCAATCCCTCTTTGACAGTATATTAATTTCTAACTCAGCTGCCTATAATACTTTGCCTAGTCATGATAACTACACTAAACTACTATAATATTAGACATTCTCTTGAAACATGCATTGTATTAGAGTTAAAACAAGGACTTGATGAAGTCACCCAGGGGTACTAGTTCTGTATGTTACCTATATACAAAAATAATTAGTCCAATACTGGGATGCATACAATACAGCTAAGCACGGAGTGACTCATTGCAGGAACAAGTGCAATCTTATCTTCAGTGTATAAAAACACAAACTGAAAAACAGCAGCATATTTATGAAGCCGAAAATAAAAGTTTTATTTTTCTCATCTCAGAGACTTCTTTGTAAAGAACAAAAACAACAAAAAAGTTTGAGAAGTATGGGTTGATTGGGTGTATCTGTTTTTTCTTTTTTCTTCTCTTTTGTAACACACAGACACACACAGCATATTATATTTACATAGCCCTATGGGTCACATTTTGATGTAAAGAAAAGAGTTCTAGGTTTTCCAAGAGGTTTGAATTCTTATGCTAGAGTTGTGTATTGTTGTCTTTGATCGGCAAGAAAACACACAATGTACACTGGAGTTCTGAGGCTAAACTGCCTGGGTCTGTCCTTTACTCGATTTGTGATTTTGAGTCAAATTTTCAGGGCTTTTATTTTCTTAATTATGAATTGGGTTATGAGGGTTAGTCAAATACTTCACTAAAATTTTTTGATTAGTGCTTGCCATATGGACGGCAAGTATTAGATGCTGCATCTCCAAGCCCTGTAAAGGGTCCTGCTGAATTTCCATTCCCATAGTCAAACTTTTCTTTCACGTTTGGGGAGCTAACACGCTCCCTCTGCTGGAGAGAACGGCGTCAGGACCAGCCAAGCTTCCTGGTTGCTATGGGTACCGAAATAACGCTGTCGCCAAGGAGACCAAAGCGGAAACTGAGGAGCAGGCTGGCTGAGGTGGCAAGAGGCTGGGGTCTCCGGTGAGTTGGCCGGTTGCGGTTGTGGGTGGAGGTGGCAGGGGAAGGGTCCCGGGTCGTCAGAGCGGGCAGTGAGCCAGATCCGGACGGTGAGAGGAGCAAGGCAACGCGAGAGGAAGGGAGGCTGGAGGTGGAGTTGGGGGCGTTGACACCGCTGATCTGAGCTCCACAATGCCAGACTTGCTGGCAGCAACACCCAGGCCTGACCCACAAGTTCAAAACCTGCCACGCTTCTTCATCCTTTTAAAAGACCTCTCCATACAAGATGGTAATGACTAGAGGGTGTAACAACAAATCCAGGGTCTTCCTCAGTTGGATCCCTTCTGCAGCCCCTGCTTAGCAAATGCTAGTTAGACTCTTTTATCCTCCAATGTCATTGGTGATCTATGAAAAATTTGCTTTGCTGAGAAGCCTTATCATATTATCCTCTGAAGTTTTTTGTTTTTTGTTTTCTTCCCTGTCCACTTGTACTCAGTTCAATCTTGAAATCCACTTTTCAAGTAAAGACTATATTTGAGGGTGGGTTACTGAGAAATCTGAAGCTGTGGAAGGTTTTTTTTTTCTTTCCAAAATAATCATTTGAAGCATGTGTGTGTATGTATATGGCATGTATATATGACATGTATATGTATATATATGCTTTATTTTTAATCTAAAGTTAGCAAGTGTTTGAAAAAGTTTTTAAAAATGGAAACTACACAGGATTAAAATTATACAAACTATATGCTTATGGAAATTAAAAAAACCTCTTCACCTTTTTTCATACTTAATCTTATAGGCTGCAGAGAAGCCTCCTCTCATCTCTCACAGTATTATTAGTTGTACTACAAGTTAATTACTTGAAATGAGGTCTTTTGTTTACTTCCATCAGGAGACTCAGAATTATTTTATTTGCTTTTACATATTTTCCTATTGTCTTTTTTTATTTTCCTGTTCACTGCACCACAGTGTAAGTTCAATAAAGATTTGCATCCTGCCTAGTTAAGCTTGTTTTTCAGTACTTAACTTGATGCTGGGCACAAGAGAGGTGTTCAATGTGTATTTGTTAATTGCTTGTGGAGGCTTTGGTAAAAGACATGGAAAGAAGAAAACAAACCAAAACATTTGTGTGAGAGAAGCAGAGTGGGTGTGTTTTACTTTTTTTCATGGGCTAGACTTGCAATAAGTTGAAAGCAGAAGAAAACTTCAGATGTTTAAAACTCAGAACACTATTAGAATTGCACTCTATGTAGACAGTTTCCTAATTGCTAGTGATTCAAAGATCAGTAGTAAGATCGTTTTGATATATTTGGGTTACTTAAGAAAATAGCACTTAGATAAGCCATGATGCAAAAAATAACACAAAGTGGCATGAAATGGCAAACGAACTCAAAAAAAGTGAAAATACATAAGGAGAAGCTCATTTTTGATACTGGAAATTTTCAGGAGAGAGATGATCTTTGAATAAAATATGCCAGTTAAGGAGGTAGGAAATAAAGTAGAAGATTTAGGAAAATTGTGATGGGAAGATGTTAAGTGTCAAGCAGAATAACTGGGCACAATTTTTCTATAAGTATAGGAAATTAGTTAAAGACAAAAATTAGTAACTTTATATTACTTAAAAGCTATTTGACAAACAATGCTTTCAAAAGTGTTTAGAAATAATGCTGTAAAAATTTGAAAAAAGTTAATATCAAATTTCCTTTGTATATATCACAGAAAAAGAATATGAAAGTGAGAAGAATAGTTACCAAAAAATCTCATAAACAATATGAATTAATTGTTTAAGTACATAGAACCATATTTAGAACTAACAGGACTGGAGAATTTGTCTTAGCTACTTTCCCCTCCTCACTAAGACAAAATACCTGACACACAAAATTAAACAGGGAAAAGTTTATTTAGTTTACAGTTTGTAGAGGTTTCAGTCCATAATTGGCTGACTCCAAGGCAGGCTAGCATGGCATTGCAGAGGAGAAAGTGGGCATAGTGGGCAGAAAGTAACAAAGACAACTCTTTCTATCCCTTCTACTTTTTTCAGGTTACTTAGGGAGGGTAGAACTCACACCCTTAATCCTAGTGTCCTTGAGCCTAGCATTCACCATGGATCAGTTCCAGCATCACATACTCTACATCAAGCCACCTCTGAAAAAGTCCCACCTATGACTACAAAAGGCTTTGGGAAGACATCTAGACACAAGTCATAATGGGGAAAAAAATAGTGATTTCTGATTTTGTCATGTGTCTTAGATCTGTGCTTCAATTCTCTGAGGCCTAAAATATCCATGAGAAAATACACAGGGTAAAAGGTTGCATGAGAATGAGTAGTCGAAAAATTTAATTTGCTTTAGTGTCAGAAAGGAGTGATTAAGAAATGCAACACTTTGTAATCATATAAGATTCTTGCCAAGAGTGGTGGCACACACCTGTAATC
The DNA here is from genome assembly GCA_004363535.1 of Dasyprocta punctata. Classification (NCBI taxonomy): domain Eukaryota; kingdom Metazoa; phylum Chordata; class Mammalia; order Rodentia; family Dasyproctidae; genus Dasyprocta; species Dasyprocta punctata. The sequence continues at coordinate 80,486 of RJWM01003964.1, forward strand.
CTAGCACTCAGGAAGCTGAGGGAGGAGCCTTGATGTGAGTTCAAGGCCAGCCTGAATTACATAGCAAGACCCTTTCTTTTTTTTTTTTTTTTTGGCACCGGGGATTGAACTCACAACCTCGCACCTGCCAGACAGGCACTTAAGCCATGGAGCCAAACTCCCAGCCCTAAGACCCTATCTTAAAGAACAACAACAAAAAAATTCTTATTTGATGTGAGATTAATATTAATTATGCAGTGTGTTTCTTTTCTATTGTGCCATTCAAACCTTTTTTGGTACTATGGAAGAGTTTATACCATCTAGCCCTAAGGCTTGATTATGTAAAGGAGATGAAAGAAGGGCTAAAGGTGTAGCAGTCTTGACATTTCTCTCACTGCTTCTGCAGGTAGTTTTTTATACTACTCCTTTCTCTGGGGGTCTTTTAGGAAACCACAGCTTTATAGGCCATAGACTAGAGAACTTTTGTTTGATGTATGTTATGGTTGATACACTGTGCCTACTTGAGAAATTTAGAAGTTTAACTAAGAGACTGAGTAGGGAGCCAAGTTCCTTACTTCATACATATTCTCAGCCTGTGCAAAGGGAGGGCACAGAGTGATGTAGTGCTACACCCACCCTGGCAGTGGGGAGGTGGTAGCCTGCTTACACTATAAGGAAGGAGAAGAGGCTTGTCCCCCTTTTGCTCTGGCTGCTTTTGATGGCTGCTGCCTTGAAGTGTTGCTCTGGTGCCATGCCATCTTGCCTTGGAGCCATCTGATTATGGACTGAGACCTCCACAAACTGTGAGCTAAATGAACCTTTCCTTCCTTCATTTTGGGTGTCGGGTATCTTATCCCAGCAATGAGAGAAAAGTAACCAGGACAAAATTTGGTGTCAGAGGGGTGGGATCATTGCTGGGACTATATGTCATCATGTGGTTTAAGAGCTTTTGAAAATTGATACTGGGAAGAGTTTGGAAAGGTTGAGAGATGTCACCTGAAAGAGTAGCACTGGAATGTATTAGGCTGTTCTGTATGGGAGATTCTGGTCAGAGGTCAGAAGGCCAGAGGCTGATAGAAATCTTGCCAGTAAATACCAATCTTGGGAGGTTTCTGCTGGGGAGGACTGCATTAGTTGTTGAACTCTAGTTGATGTGTGTTATGGCTTGGCAGAAAGTTTGTCTGCATTTTGTTCATGTTCAGAGACTTTGCCTGAGAGTAAGATTAAGGGCAGCAGACTAATTAATCTGGCAGAAGAAATTTCAAGGCAGTTGAATGTTGAGACTGTGGCAAGGCTATTGTTGGGGGCATTTAGCTGGATTTATATTGCAAATCAAAAGCAAAAAGCCCAGCAGGATGATTTAAAATATTGTGAATTTGGCCAGAAAAGAAACTCCAAAGAAACTATGGACTGTAAAGACAGAGCTGAGGAAACCTCAATTGTTGAGAAGGAACAGTGGAAAAGACGGCTTGAAGGCAACACAAAAAGCAGCAAGTATCAAACCTTTGCAGGCTCAAAACTTCAAAAGTGAAAGAATTTCCTTTGTAGTGAAAGCCACAGAGCACAATGTTCCATAATGGTGGAAGCATAGAAAATTTCTTCCTCAGAACTGGATTCAGAGTACCCAAAGATTCAGGCACTCAACTCCTACAGCCAAGAGAGAGGAAAGCCTGGATACTGCTCCAAATTGCAGCAGACCTCAGCATCATCCACGTGGTGTATATAGAATGCAAGAGTTCTGAGGTTAAAAAGTCTTCCACCCTGATTTCAGAAGGCCTGGGAGACCAGGCAGTGTGCCCCTGTGAGTGCAGTGCATGATGCTGTGAGTATGAAGCCAAAGGTGCATTGGAGAACCTAGCAGTTTGGAAAAGCAAGGAATGTGGCTCATCTAAGGAAAATTGCAGGGTGGGAGGGGGCAAAGCAGGCCTAAGAGTGAAGCCATGAGAGCTACAACTACCCTAAGGGTGGAACCACACAAGCCCTTTGGAGCTCACAGTTTGCCACAGATTACTTCATATACTGGATATGCAACTATAGGACTTAACATTTGCCCTGCAGAGTTTGAAACTGCTTTGGTTCCAAGCCTTTGTATTTTCCTGTTTGTAATTTTTGGAATGGGAATGTTTATCTTGTGCTGTTGCATGCTGGAAATGTTTAACTTTGTTTTCATTTGTACAAGGGCTTGCAGCCAAGAGTTGGCTTAAATCTCAGTGGGGACTTGGGATTTGGACCTTTCAGCAATGCTGAAACTGTTAGGACTTTGGCAACTCTTGCAAACTCTTGCAAAGTCTATCAACATAATATTACATGAGAAACATAACATTTTGTCCTTGGTGCCCCCCCCACCCCACAAAGACTCATGCACATCCCTTTATGCAAAAGGCAGCATAAAGGGAAGTGCATGAGTCTTTGAAGGGGGCAAGGACAAAATGTTGTTTCTTATGTAATATTACATTGACAGACTTACTGCTGGTTCTTAAGGATTGTTAAACTTGTGTTACAATATACAAGTTGTGAAATTTTAAAAATAAGCATGACTTGTATCTGAAAACCAGTTTAAAGAAATGTGTCTGTCAAGTTGACAAGAGGTGGATTGCTGTAGTTGATACCTTGTGTCAAATTAAGAAATTTAGAAGTTTAACTAAGAGACTCATCAGGGAACTAAGATCCTTACTTTGTAAATAGCCTCAGCTCATGCAAGAGGAGGACACAGTGGTGTGAGTGCTACACCCACCCTGGCAGTGGGGAGGTGGTAGCCTGTTTACAATGTAAGAAAGGAGAAGAGACTTGTTTTCCCCCTTTTGCTCTGGCTGCTTTTGATGGCTGCTGCCTTGAAGTGTTGCCCTGGTGCCATGCCACCCTGCCTTGGAGCCATCTGATTGAGGACTGAAACCTCCACAAACTGTGAGCTAAATAAACCTTTCCTTCCTTCATTTTGTGTGTCAGTTATTTTGTCCTAGCAATGAGAGAAAAGTAACCAAGACAATGTCCTGCCCATTCTATGGCAGTAGGCCTTGTGGTTTGAGTTGCTTTCATATACTGGACACTTGTAAAAGGAACATCAAATCCTCATGGACAATTTGGAATCATATTAGACATTTTACGGGTGAGTAAAAATGGGGTTGGGGAAGGAAAAACAGTACTATGTAATAAATGTATCTAGAAAAATTTCCAAATCACTTCTAAACTTTAGTATTTAATTGTAGAAAATGAAGCTGAGTGACCAAAAGACACAAGGAATTATGAGTTTTGCATAATACAAAGTTTATCTCCCTGGCTTCATAGGTAACTAAACTTTTGTGCTTCGTTGTTCATGCTCCTGACATTGTTATAGCCTCACTGTCCCAAGACAGGTGACTAATTCTTTGTTGGCTTCAAGAAAAGAAGCAGTTAGAACAGCATGACTCACAATTATAATCTTCCTTTTTTTCTCCATACAGGAAAATTGGCTTACGTGTGTGACTTGATAAAAGATTTAATTGAAAAGAAGCCTTACTAATTGCATTCAGTGAAGTGAAATGCCCCTGAAAAAGACCATTTATTGATTAAATAGCATTATCAGCAGAGCTATTAATCTGAATCATTTCATTCTAATGAGATTTAGAGGATATTCTTCCATGCTTTGCATGGGTAAAATCAATCATTGTGTATCATCTTGGCTTTATGCATATGTACATACAAATAAAATTATATATCCCAGTGTGTAAACAAAATTAGGGCAATTAAGATTATTTTCATTAATCAGAGTGATTAACTGTGGGGATTAAAAGTATCTTTTCAATGATAATAATAGCACTGGAATTTTGGGAGGCTATGCGGGGTAGACAAGAGTTATCAGTTAAATTTCCTGAATGTGATTGGAAATGAGAATAGACTCCATGTTATTGAGAAAGTCTTTCCTGGAGGCTTTTTAAAAGTAGCTTTTGTAACCTTTATTTCATAAAAATAGACCTGAGTAATTCTCATAATGATGATTGCCTAATTTGGAGTCAGTAGAAGAGAGTTTCATTTGAAAATGCTGCGATCTCTTTCCCAAAATGCAAACCAAAGCTTAGTTTTCTATTCTTGGAGTATTTTAGCTCTCTGATAGTTATTTTAACTTTCATAGACAGAATTTCATGTGAAAAATAAATCTGAGTTAGATGCCTTCCTCAAATACTTCCTTCTGTCAAAATCCTGAGATAATGTCTTATTTGCCATTCTAGTCTTGCTACCTGTAGCAGAGGTCAGGAAAGAATAAGTAAATACATATTTTTTGATTACAGGCCTAAATATATTTGCACTTAATCGCATGATGCAACCACTATATTGCTTAAGATGCAAATTATTTTCTATAGTTTCATTTTGCAATTATCTCCAACAAATAAATTCCTTCAGAATTTTCTCTAAAATGGTAAATATCTACTCTTTGAAGTTAGATTAGATTTTCTGGAATGATTTGGAGCCAGATTTAAGTGAATAAAATAGCTGATCTTGTTCCAAAACATTTTTAGTTTCCTTTTTTCCTTTTCAGTTCACTTTAAATTGACACAGAATGTTTACATATATTTATAGAATATGGTATGGTAGTTTGATATGTGTATATAGTGTATGGTAATCAAATCAAGGTATTTAACATTTCCACCTCCTCAAACATGAATCATTTATATGTGCTGGAAAGCTTTGAGTTCTTTTATTACAGTTATTTTGAAAATTACATATACTGTTCTTGACCTACTGTGTAATAGAATATCAGAACTAATTCCTTCTAATTGTTGAACTTATTCTCATCCCAATTATCCATTTTATCCTTTTTAAATTCTTGAGCTTTTGCATCAATGTAAATGCTTCATTTTTCACATTTTCTCAAAATCAGGTCATGATAAAACTTGGACTTACTGCCTTTAGTACACTGCCCTTGCTTGAAGAAGGCACACACCACGGACTTGGAATCTGCACTTTTACTTATTTTTTGAGCTGCAACAACAGGTTTGAAGAGCTTTTTAGTTCCTGCAATTCTTTCTTCTTGTCATCTTCAATTTCTTTTCAGCTTCACTTTGTGCTGCCTGTTGTGGTATCTGTAATCCAATCCCTTTCCATTCCTCTCCTCTTTTCCCTTCACAATCTTTAGTTACTGCTATTTCATTCTTACTTTCCACAAGATCAAATTTTTTAGTTTGCAAAAATTAGTGAGAGTATCGAGTAATTTTTGCTTGGTTAATTTCACTTTATATAGTGTCTTGCTAGTCAGTCTATGTTGCTGTAAAGGACAAAATTTTTATTTTTGTGACTGAAAAATTCATTTTATGCTTCTGTCATCTATATTTATATCTATATCTGGCAAATGGAAGACATGATACATAACTTCTATGCTGTTTTCCATAGTGGTTGTATGAATTTGCATCTCCACTAGCAGTGTACTGTGTAGGAGTTCCCATTTCTCTACATCCTTGCTACAATTTTTTATTTTATCTATTTTAGATAATAGACATTTTAATTGGGTAACATAATATGTCACTGTAGTTACATGGACACTCCCTTGATGACTAGCAGTTGCCAGGGACCTGCCCACGATCCCCAACTCCCTATATAAGGGGTACGGCAAAGGATGAAATAAGAGACAGAGACAAATTCAATAATGCATGAAGTAGAACTGGGAAGTCAGTACCTCAGGATGGGCAAAGACAAAGACCACTTTGACTGGATCACTATTTATTGAGCATATACACACATTTTAAGAAGGGATCGTGTACTTTTCCTGGAATAGGGGGTGATTGCTGTGAGCTATAAAAAAGAACAAAGCATTCTTACACGAATGAGACAAGGGTCAATAAGGAAACTGCCCCTCCCCTCCACAGGTGAAGCTTTTACTGCTGCTACTGTATAGCTTTAAAGATGTTTGATATCCTCAGCAGGTGTTATCTTGGCTTGTAAGCGCCATCGTGTCCCTAGTGTAGAGGTTCAGCTGTAACCGGGAGAAAGTGGGTAGCTTTCACATTCCAGTTTACAGGGCAAGGCAAAGACAGCCTTGGATATCCTCCAGACTCAATTTATAATTTGTGGTTCCCAGCAACTGGTATTGAGCATTTATTTTTAATTCACAAAAAGCTCTATATGTGTATGAGTTACATGTAATGTTTTGGTACACATATACCTTGTATAATGGTCAAAACAAGATAAACATCTGTCAGCTCAAATATTTACAATTTCTTTATTGTGAAAATATTCGAAATAATTTCTTCCAGCTTCTTTTGAAATATTCATTATTTAGCATTATTCATAGTTGTTCTTCTGTGTATTAGCTCACCAGAATTGATTTCGCCTATCCGGTTATAACTCAGACCCATTAATCAAGTTCTCTCATTCTCTCCCTCCTTCATGCTTTTCTCCCCAAACTCTAGTAACTACTCCTGTATTTACTATTGGGTGCTTGTTCAAATACTTGATCACATATTTGTCCATTTTTAGAGCAATGTCTTTTAAAATCATTAATCCATTTTAAAACTGAATTTTTTTTTGCAGTTGAGTTGTTTGATTTCCTTATGTATTCTAGACTTTAGTCTCTTCTCACATGAATCATTTGCAAATATTTTATATCATTTTGAAATGAAGCACAAGAAAATGGATTCATATATTTGTTAGGTATGTAGTGATTTCTCCTGAGGTTATAAAAGAGTATTCCAAGAGTGTTTTCATCACTAGTGGCACCATAGGAGTTATGAATGGTCTCCTAAAAGAACAATAATGAAGAACTATTCATTTCATTATATAGGCCTCTGTTGTTTAATCCAATTTTCATGCCATCCTCCATAAGTCTCAGAGCAAAGTTTGTAAGCTTGACTTCTGTTTTTCTCTGTAAAACTTTCACTCATTCTCACTAGTTACAAAAATAAACTCCAAATATTTGAACTTGGCATGTAAGCTAGCCACTATTGAGCATCTACTTCTATCTAAATCTTTGTTTTTTTCCTTCTGTGTGCCCTGCACACCAAACAAATTGAACTGGCTATAAATTCCCATTCAAGAGTTTTTCCCCCATAGGATCAAGTGCTCAGCCAAATTATACCTCCACCAAGAGGCTACCTTTCTCCTTCAAGGCACCTCCTAACAGCTAGCTGGCTTGAATTCTCTCCTTTCTCTCACTTTCTAGATTATTGTATCTATAAATTTTATGCCCCTTATAATTTTTACCTTGTTTTATTGTTTTTATACTAGTCTTATGTGTGCTGTTTGACTCTAAACCATTTGAGTTCAGAAAACAAATCTCCTTAGGCCTTGACTTCTCCATGCCTCTCAGCACTGTGCCTGGCAAATAGCAGAGCTTTAATAAATATTTATTGGAGTTATGCAGGCTTAGGAGCCCACATATAAACTGACAGCATCAAATGGTTTGGGGATTTAAGAATATAGCCTCCACCACATTTAAAAGCTTTTGGAATTTAGAATTTTTATTCATATAAAAACCTAGCATTTGTGCATGTGCTTTAGTAACAGAGTTAGAGAGTAAATTGTTGTAGAACCATGGATAATTGGGATACTGAGGAAACAGGGTGTTCTGAATAATTTAATTTTCTGGTTAGCTCAGAGTTAGGAAGAAAATCCTTTTTATTTCATTTCTCCATGAAAAATTCTTTCTGAAATATGCTAATTTCTGATTTTAGCTAAGAGAATCATTAAAATTTTCTCTGGTAAATGAGGATATCAGAATGCATTTTTGTAGTTATTACATACCTTAGTTCTCGTATTGCATCCATTATCCTATATGTAAGAAATTTTTTTGTTGGGGAAGGAGCTTTGGATTGCATCTAAAAGTTCTCACTTTTCAATATATAGTTTTATATATTACTTTTGAATAAAAAATACGATATATATTCACACACTGTACATTCTGAGAACACATACTACTGGGTGATTTTTGTCATTGGGGGAACATAATAGAGTGTATTTGCTAAAAAAAGATGGATATGATACCAATAGATGAAATATTCTTAAGGGATCATGGATGGGTATGTGGGCTGTCATTTTCTGAAACATTGAAATTTTTTTTTAGGTACTGGAAATGGAACTCAGGACCTTGCGCTTGCCAGGCAGATGCCTGGCCCACAGAAACATTGAAATAAAGTATACGACTATAGATATGCTTATATAATCTTAATGATAGAAAGAGCTAGAATATGTGCTTTAGTTCATCTTAATGAATACGTTCTTTACCTTATAGAATACTTTCCCAGTCTTTTGTTATACATAGATTTTCTTGAAATTTTGGTTTAAGCTGGGCATGGTGGCGCACATCTTTAATCCCAGCATTTGGGAGGCTGAAGTAGGAGGGGTGTTGTGAGTTCGAGGCCGGCTTGGGCTACAATGTGAGCACAAGGCCGGCCTGAGCTACATAGTGCGACCCTGCCTCAAAAAACCAGGGCTGAAAAAAACTTTTGGCTTAATCAAATATATTATATTTATATAACTTATATTTAATACATATGATGACTTTTTTGCTATTTAATCTTTGATTCAGCCTTTTCCTTCATACAGGTCTCTGTTTTTATAGCTTTTCTGAATTATGTGTAGTTATGAACTTATAACTCACACGTCTTTACCTCTGGCATAATTCTTTTGTTTTGATTTTTTTCAGAAAAATTAATTTTACCAACTGGAATATTTTTGCCAATATTAATAATAATCATGAACACCAAAGATTTTGTAGTTCTTCCATGGGGAAAACCTGGAAATTCTGTAAAACTAAAATATAAGTAAGTACATTTATATTTATTTTTTAAGTAAAAATCATTGCTAAAGTGTTATATGTAGTACATTAAACTATTGTTTTTATATGAGAATGCTTAAACTCAAATTTCATAAATTCTTACATCTACTTTCTTCAAATTGCTATATTTTTATCTATAACAGAGTAAGTTTTACATATTACTACCTACAATAGTTTTTATAATGAGGACAAAAATGTTTCTATAAGAATCAAATTGAGAATTCATAAGGTTGGATTACAGGCTATCAAGGTAATACCACCAAAATTTAAAGATATTTTTATGACCCTTATTCAAAGTTAAAAAGAATCATCCCTAAATTTAGAGAGATACTGAAATTAGGGTAGGAGACCTTCAATTTATTACCCTAGTCTTTTGGATAAAGGACCTTATAATGAACATGTTTCCAGGAAGAATATCATCTGTATTTGGATTGACTGGGAGATGCAGTCAGCCAAAACCAGGCTATTCTGAGTATCCTATGACTTCTTTGAGAAAGCCCATGGGTTTGGAAGGGATCAGCATATTGTTTCTTTTTGAGATTACCAAAAGTCACTGGAGGTACATGGTGAAACCCTGTCTCAAAAGTCAAAAAAAGACATTTTGTAAATTGGAAAGTGTTATGCAAATAGATGATGTTATTGTTATTAGATGTACCATTTTTTTTGTTGTAAATGGGCCTATGTAATTGCTAGTACTATCATTTTGTTTATTTTTTTCATCAAAACAGAACTGAACATGCATTATTTCATTCAGTTATTTGTCTCAACTCTCTACCTGTACCTATAAATAGTCATTCAAAAGCATTTATTAAGTACACATATTCTACACACTGTATTAGGGAGTAGTAGATACAGTAGAAGGAAGTCAAGTCTGCCTTAAGTAGTTTGCAGAGTATGTGAAGAAGTATAATTACATTGACAAGATAATGTGATGCAAGATGTGATGTGTAGACACAGAGATCTAGGAGAACATGATTCAAACCACTTGGGCAAGAGTGATGATGTATCCAAGTTTTACCTGAGAGATGCAGTTAGTTGGGTAGTTACTGGGTGAAACTTTTGTAAAGGCACATATACTGTGTAGTTTTGGGATTTTTAAGTCATATCCAATTGGCTGAAGTTTACAAAACCAAGTTAGAGAGAAAGGCAGGTTCTAACTTGTATATACCTTGGTGAGAGTGATATTGTTTTGGGGCCTGAAAATCTTTTTGCCACACATGATCTATACAACCCAAAAAACCAAGATAGGAACATCAATGATATGACTATTTCTATAGAGTTCTCTTTCTCAGCATTTCCATTTTCCAAGTTTATTTCATTTTACATTGTCTTCACAATTATGCTTATTGTCTGACATTCTGGTGTTATCTCTATTCTTTCTACCTCTTTCCAGGCTCCAACTCGTTTCAGTTTTATTTTCAGCTCTTTCATTTGTTGTGCTGATGTGGTCTTTCCAGAATTAGTCTTAACTTTTCTCAGTGGTCTTGCTTACTTTTCTAGCTCTTACATATATGGGTGCTTCCAGGAGTAATTGTTTGATTTTTGTAAGATCCACAAAAGTCAGACTTGGCCATTTGGTCAATAGTTAAATCTCTCTGTTTTTTTTTTTTTTTTTTTTTTGACTTTGGCTTTCTTATTTGCCATAGTGGTGGCTTTAAAGACATTTTAAGTCTCCTAAGAAAATGAGTAATGCAATCATGTTTTTGCTTTTGAATTGTTCCTTTGAAAGCTATCGGCTGTCTAGACTTTGGATAGAAGTTCTATAGGCTGTCTAGACTTTGGGTAGAGGCTTTGGGTAGGGATTAGTACTAAATTGTGCCCCAGCCCTTGTCAGCATATTCTAGTTCAGAGGATGTCACCATTATCATCCTGACTATTAAAATAGGAAGTCTGAATTTAATGTAGATGTCATTTTTCTCCCCTACCTGGTAAGTCACCTACTTTGGTTAGTGTAAAGTTCAGTTAATTCCATAGAACACTACCATTTTTCTCTCTACTGCCTCCCTCACTCAGACAGACTTTAGCTCTTTATTATTTGAATTACTTGATGATTTAACTGCTGAATGGCTATCTTGTTTCCAGCCCTGCACTCTTTCATTGATTTTCCATAATGCAGTCAGTAAACTCTGATCAGTTCTTTAAGAATCCTTTAATGATTGCCATTGTTTGTAGCATAAAACCCCAATTCTTTATCACCGTTCCAAGGATCTTCCTACTTTGATCACTGTCCACCTCAGCAGATCCATTTCTTGCTATTATCTCCATTTTGTACATAAGACCTAGTCACATGGCACTTTAAGTTTCTTGTTTCATGCATTAATTTTTGCTCCCACGTCCCCTCTTGTTGCTGGAGTGATGCTCTTAACATGTCCCTTTGACTGGCTCAGTCCTTTCATCCTTCAGGTCTGAGGTCAGACTTTGCTTACTCTAAGATCTGTTCCTGTGGTCCAAGGGCTGAAGCATGTGCCCGATCTGTGGGTCCAGGTAGCCCTATTTCTCTCTAGTGAAGACACCATTGTTCTGTGTTTCAATTACCTCCATGCTGCCTCTATTCTTTTCTGTATTGGAAGGTTCATTGTGTTTCATCTCCTATCACATGCACAGTATTTGTGTGTAGTAAGGGCTGAATTTGTCATTTTGGAGTAGATGTAATAAAAATAATGGCGATTCCTGTTGCAGATTGTGTTTGAATGTACCCCCAAAGCCTCTTGCGGTCATGTGGAGGGCAGGCTCTCCCAAACTGGCTGAATCTAGAGTTTGTGATTGGTTCATCATCCAGTGCTGGAATTGGTGATGTGAGGGCTGCACCTGCCCTGGGCTGGGCAGCCTGCATACAATACATCAAAGGGAAAGAGGTTTGTTTCGCCCTTTTGCCCCCTTTTTGCTCTTGTTGCTTTTGGTGTCTCCTGCTGCCATGAGCTGTTGTCCCTCTGCCGTGCCACCCTGTCTTGGAGCCAGTCAATTACAGAGTGAAACCTCCACAAACTGTGAGCTAAATAAACTTTTCCTTCGCTAATTTTGGGCACTGGGTATTTTGCCTCAGCAACAATGGAGAAGTAACCAAGACAGACCCTTTATGTGCTAGCCTGGTTATCGGAATGTTTTGGAGAGTCTTTGCCTCCTATGTCTTTTGAACTATTTCTCTGTTTTATATCAATTTGGGAACCTAAAATTAGCCTACTTACTATTTTTGATGGTCTTCCACTTCTATAAATTAGTTCTTTTTCTGATCTCCTTGTGTGTGTGTGTGTGTGTGTGTGTGTTACTTGAGGTTGAATTTAGGCTCCTACTGAGCTACAATCCCAGTCCTTTTTTGTTTTTTCTTTTGGGATGGACTGAATTTGAACTTGTGATCCTCCTCCTGTATCAGCTTCCTAGACTAAAGGAGCTTAGTTTAGCTCCATGTCATAGTGTTTATGGTTGTCCAAGCTATGTGCTGATAATAAAACAATAAAGTAACAATGAAGAAAAATATTTAAACTCATGATAGGTAATAAAAGTTAAATAATTATGTTAGCTTCTATCTGTGAAAGAGTCAATGTTAGGCAGTAGAGAAATGAGAAAATAGTTTTGTGTGTGAGTGTAATAAATATTTGCATATATAAAGATGTGGTTCATACATAAAGTGAATTATGATTTTAAAGCCATAGCAAAAGAATAAGAAAAATAGTTTGTAAGATTTGAAAGGATTAAAGAGAACATTACTGGAATGGAAATGCTAACTTTATAGCATATTTTAAACTATATAAAGGAGTAATGAAATAGTCAATTATTTAGTTATTAACAATAATTTTAATTTAAGATCAAAAGATTAAAGTTATTTTGTCTTAGGATCTGTTTGTTTACTTCAAATGAACATTCTACATTTAAATCTCACATATTCAGAAATGTTCAGAAACTGCGAATGGAGAAAGTACAATTACAATTGGAGAACCAAGAGATGGAAAAGAAATTACAAGAATTCCAGTCCACAAAGAATAGAGAAAAGGAGGAAATAAAGTGAGTACATTTTTTAGAGGATTTCTGAGGAATAAGCTAAATTATAGAAAGAATTGTTTTATACATTGCCACTTTAGTGCATATGTTTTGCGTGTAGCTCATTTCTGCTTTTCTTCATGAACAAGGAATGGTAAATTGTTGCTAATATTTTCCACCATTTATATTACATACTTTTCTTTTTAAAGATGTCATTTTGTTTCCTCTACATTTTTTGTCCTATCATTTCATATTTCTCTTCTTATATTATGCTTCTCAATGACTTATGATCTGGTAGGCTTAGGGCAGTAATGGAAATTTTTCTTTTGCATATAGACGACTTGCTATCGATTGCACATAAAAAGAAGTTCATGTCATCATTATGTATATCTGAAATGTACTGATAAAATTAATTAATAAGAAAAGAAAAGACAAAATAGAAGAATATGAATAGAAAAAAGGAAATTGCTTATGGTTGTTTTCCCTATTAAAAGTCTTTTGGGGGAAGACATGTGCAGTTGCAGTAATCAGAATCATTTAAACCAAAAGATAAGTTTAGAATATTTTTAGAAAATTCTAGATAGCTAAAATGCTATCAGTGAAAATTCCTTAATATTATATTTGTATATCTGCACTAATTTATCTGAGAATACTGTTTTATTGTAAAAATAATAAAGGTGATAATAGTTAAACAGAATTGATGGTCATGTGACAGAAATTATCTTTTATCTCTAGGGTTACTCTCACTTCATTTCCTAGCACCATTTTATGATTGCAATATCTTTTTTCACAAATGTATTTTCTTTGTATAAGTCTCTCTCTCATTCTCTTCTCTCTCTCTCTCTCTCCCCATCAGCACACAGTGACCTATCTCATTTTCTTGACTTTAATAGCATTTATTTTTATGTTTCTATACTTTTTCAGTATTTTGTGATTACAAGTACTGCCAGGGACATGCTATAACATGTGGTTTTGTTTAGAGGCAAAAACATTTGGAGAATAAATTCTTCATCTGTAATTTTAGGTCAAAGGTGTATATGTGTTTTGTATTGTGACATACACTGAAAAATCATCTTCTAAGTAGGCTTCTAGAGTTTGCATCCTTCTTTTGAAGAGCAAAATACTGCATGTTTCATGTGTTTGCTGATACTAAATATTATTATGTTCCCTTGTATATTGTTTATCTATTTATTTTTTGTTTTCAAAGTGATGACCTCCAAATACCTATGAAGTACCTTCTGAAGCAATAAACAATATTCAAATAGTGTGTATTAATTACAATCTTAGTAGTGTTTATCCACAGAGTTCAATTCATTAAAAAATATGCATGATTCACTTATATAGTCTCTCCAATAAGAAGAATATTAGCACAATCAAGGCATATCGTATTGTATGTTACATCAGTGAAATTTATTGTGCATCCTGCTGCATTTCTCTAAATGATGCACTAACCGATTCTTTTCCACTCATTTATTTTTACTTTGTTTGGACTTTTTAATGGACCTTGATACTTATCTGAGAGTCAGAGTTCCTGGAATCAACTTCAAGAGTGAATTTTCTTTAACTATAGAACCTTTTCTAGACTTCTTTATAAAAAACATTCTAAAGGTGATTGAGTTTTCAGAATATTTAATTCTCTTCTAAATTTCACAAGTAGTATGTACCATAACCAGAATGAGAACCTGCCATTCACTGGTCAGGAAGATAGAAGCCCACTGTAGTAATGTTTGGCTTTACTATTTGTGTGATATTGAACAAATTGTTACCTCATTATTTTAAAATGAGAATTGGGCTTCCTGTCCCTGTAACTTCAAACAATGTTAAAAACAATTCGTGAGGGACAAATGAAAGTATTTTGAAAACTGTAATACTAAAATTTGCTTTCTTTGCAAACTCTGTCACCTTTCAATGTGGTGCTCATTTGAAATCTTACCAGAAAATTCACAAATAGCAGCTTTGATGAATATTTGTGGTAATGATTTTTTTTATTTATTTAAGAGAAAAAAGACACAGAAAGAAAGACAAAAAGTGAAAGAGACAAACAAATGACAACAGCAAATCCAATGCAGTAACATTACAGGTTTACAAATTAAGATGATAGGAACTTGACAACGATTGTAATATTGCATATCGTTACCTTCAACACAGTTGTTTACATTAACAAATATAGACATGTTAAATTGATCTAATCATGAGTATTAACTGTTCTTAATAATGAATACATTCAGCAGTATAGTCATTTTAGCTATCTTACATATACATATATACAGATTTATGTCTTTTTCCTTTTCCCTCGTCTTTCCTCCTTTTCCCTTTCCCAATTATTTTTGCTCTTTGAGCAGTTTCTTACCCTTACACAGTATTTATTTTAGATTTTGGATCATATATACTGTTTCAGTTTCTTACACTAGGGAGACAATATAGTATTTACACATGTGAGTTTGATTTATCTCACTTTTGAGTATGGTCTCAAGTCGTGTCCATTTACTTACAAAAGTTTCGATGCAATCTTTCTTGATAGCTGAGTAGTACTCCATTGTATAAAAATACCACATCTTTTTTATCCATTCCTTGATTGATGGGCACTTGGGTTGTTTCCAAGATTTGGCTATTACAAATTGGGTTGCTATAAACATCAGTGCACAAATATCACTGCGGTATGATGTTTTCAGTTCTTCTGGGAAAATGCCCAGAAGCAAGATAGGTGGGTCAAATGAAATCTCTAATCCTAGCTTCTTGAGGAATCTCCACACTGACTTCCACAGTGGTTGCACCAGTCTATACTCCCACCAACAGTGGAAAAGAGTTCCTCTTTCCCCACAGCCCCTCCAGCATTTGTTATTGGGTGATTTCTTGATCTTGGCCATTCTTTCTGGAGTGAGATGGAATCTCAATGTTGTTTTAATTTGTATTTCCCAAATGAGGTGGGGATGATTTTCTTCCTTTTCCTGTTTACATTTGTGGATGCTCAACTTTTGCTTCATGATGATCTGTAAAGTTTCCTATAAATAAGTCAGACTACCTTTATTCATTATGCATGCCAAAAATTGGAATTTTTTAACTGAGTTTGAATGTTTCATTTTTAATTTTTTTACAAAAGCCACAAATATGAGTAATATTTTAAAATTACTGAAGATAGTGGGACAGTATCAATATTTCTTTTTCATTTTGTGCAGGCTTTTTATATATTAATATATGAATTTCTATTTCCTGAAACTGAGAAAATGTATTTGTTTTTATTAAAACAGTAAGTGCTTATAGTAGTTATATTTTGTCCTGTTTATATATATTAAAGGTCAAATGGATATCATTGGAAATCTGGAAAAGTGGCCAAATTGGGTAACCAATCACATATGATTTCACAAAATAAAGAAACTGCTATTAAGGTAAGAAGATACCATTTAATTTTCAGTCAACTTGCTATACAAGAAGATATAAATTAATTACTTTTTCAAGTTTTGCATTTCCTTTTTATTAAGGCACCTACTATTTTTGATTTTTTCATAATATTTTATTTTTTATTAATTTTTCTAAGTTAATGTGTAACTTTCAGTGTTTACACATATTTTTGTTTTCATCTACATTTTTTTTTTTTTTTTTTGTGGCACTGGGGATTGAACTCACAACCTCACGCCTGCCAGGCAGGCACTTAAGTCACTGAGCCAAACTCCTAGCCCTGGTTTTTTGAGGCAGGGTCACACTACGTAGCTCAGGCCGGCCTTGCACTCACGTTGTAGCCCAAGCCGGCCTCAAACTCACAATGCTCCTCCTAACTCAGCCTCCCGAGTGCTGGGATTAAAGGCGTGCACCACCATGCCTGGCTTCATCTATGGCTTGATTTTTAAAAATTTACTTTATGATGATTTTTTTCCACCCTGAATTTCTTCAGATTCCAAGTAGATTTTTTTTCATTTAGTCCAGTTCTGTTTCAAAGTACGAGAAATAAAACTACATAGTTCTATATTAAGGTGAAAACTAATGTCATTTGATATAACAAATGATATAGTTTACTTCTATTTTCATATAATTTCATGTCAGTTTAGAGTTTTAGATTATACTTCAATAATTATTACTCATATAATATTGATTGTGAAGATACCTCAAAAGAAAACAAAATAAGACAGCAACAAAAACCAACTATTTCAGTTTCCCAGCTATAGATTTGCTTTTTCTCTACTCTGCAGGGTAAAAATATAACATTGCATTGTATTTAAAATTAAAACCAGGAAAGTGCTTATATATATATACTGTTGTTTCTTTGTACTGTAGTACAAAATTCGTGACTTTGTTAGTTTTAACTTACACAGCTCTTTCTTTTTGATATACCTATCATCAAACTTTCATGGTGTCAGTTGGTACCTACACACTTCTTACTCAGTGCTTTGATATTTGGCTTCAAAAACACATTTTTATTCTATAGTGTCATTCCTCTAGTAAGGTGGTTTCTTCAAAGTAGAGGTCTGAACATTTATAATCTACTTTTAATTTTTTATTATCTTTCTGTGGTCATGCTCAGATATCATTGCAAGTATAGAACACTGAAAATCTGACTGCAATTATTGACTTTGTAATTGTTGGTTTACTTATTTAATATTCTTTATTGAAAGATATTTTGGTCATATAGTGAGTTACATTTATTTTCAAGAACATCTTTATCTAAGGTGAAAGATGTGCATAAAATACAGTAAAAGTAAATATGTATTTTTTGTTATAATCACTTAGTATATGAGCACTATGTATTTAAAGTAGTAGCTTAGTCCTACAAATACAGTACTTAAGAGTGTACTTGGTGCATTTGTAAGGCAAAATGATGAATAAATATAATTCTTATCTGCACAAACATCCTAATTAAGAAGGAGAGTGTAAGTGTGAAGGAGGGTTGATGCAGAAGGTGGATCTGAAACGTGAGACTGGGCAGGAGGCAGAAGGCCTTGTGTAGCTGTTTTCCTTGATGGATGGAATTTCCTGTTTGCTGTCAGGTTTTGAGCAGGAAGACAGGAAGACTAGGGTTATGATTTACAATGGTTGATCTTGTTCGAATATCTAGTGTGTGGAGTGAATATACTATAGTGCCAGTAGTCAACAAAATGTTTTGGTCATGCATCAATCAGAAAAGACTATAATTTGAGTATGGGATTTCTACACTTATACTTTATTTGTCTATACACATAAAAATGTACTAACATCTTATTCATTACAAAACAAAGTATGGAAATTAATCAAGGATGAGGGAAACATAGTTGGAAAGAATTTTATAGAGTCACTCAGCTTAAGTGTATTTCCTTTTTATTTCACTAAGCTCTTGTAGCATCCTAGGAGACAGTAACTCAACATCTTGTCAGGGCCAAGGGCCAAAGTTTGTAATGCAAGGTCTTATGCTTGTTCTAAGATAATTTGCCAACTTTCTAGAGAAGACAGCCTGAGAAGAAAAAGAATGGTAGTAGTAGAATCAAAGTAGTACAATTTCATAGAAGATGGAAGTAAAACAGGACTTTTTGAGAAAATATGGAGATGTCAATATTGCCTAGTAAATCCTGTAGTGAAAACATGCTCCGTATTGACTCAGACCATTGTTTCTCAATCGAGCAATTTTGTCTTCCAGGAGACAGTTGGCAATGACTGAACGTATTTCCAGTTGTTACTACCAAGAGTGTTTTATTTGTTTGCTAAAGGTATATAGTGAATACAGGTCAGCAGTATTGGTAAATACCCTACTTTGCACTGGATAGCCCAACAAGAATTATTTGGCCCAAGATATTGGTTGTGTTGAGATTGGGAAACCTTGCTTTAGACCCCATAGACTTAAATTCTGACTCAAACCTCTGATCCTTGTTGTAGTCAGGGTTTGCAAGGAAAATGATTACATTACAAGACACATAATGTACAGAACTATTTTGTAATAGTCACCCAGAGAATTAAATACAAGAATTGCAGGAAACCTGTCCACACATTAGAGACCTGAAAAAATTCAGCTGAGGCCCCAAATCCCATGGCAACGTCCTGCATGAGTCCAACT
The DNA here is from genome assembly GCA_004363535.1 of Dasyprocta punctata. Lineage (NCBI taxonomy): Eukaryota > Metazoa > Chordata > Mammalia > Rodentia > Dasyproctidae > Dasyprocta > Dasyprocta punctata. The sequence continues at coordinate 99,199 of RJWM01003964.1, forward strand.
GAAGACTTAGAGCCTATGACAATGCCCCATGCAAATCTGTCTCACGGATCTGTGCTGGGAAAGCCCAAAGGTCAGTGGTGGAAGCCAGAAAGTCTGTGCCAGCAGGATGAAGGATCTGTGCCAGCAGCCTGAGGGTTCTGCACTGGAGCTAGGAAGTGATGCTTAAAGGATCAGAGCTACCCCAAGGTGAATTGCAGCCATTCTCAGTGACAGCAAGGTGCTGAATTCCTCTGACAATGAGAACAGAAGTTCATGTTAGGAAAGAAGCTAGATAAGCTCCTCCAGGAGAACCAATGGCAACAGGAGAACCAACAACACTACCTCTTCCTCTCCAGTTCTCCTTTTCAGCTTGGCAGCAATCCTCAGGTGGACCATCCATGCTCAGCACCATGCTGATTCAGTTCAGCTGGTATTACAAGTTGACCCCCTAGTTATCAATCCACCACAACCCAGTAATGTTAGGCAGCACATTCAACATTTCTGAATATCTGTTATCACATTTGTAAATTTTTCACATTTCTAATTACCTCATGACGTTTTGAGCAATGTATGATATGATACATATGAAAGTACTTTGTGAAATTACCTGAAAATCACATTACAATGTATAGGGAAAATGAGAATTTCAAAAATCTGAATTTAATGATTGGGCCATTGTTAGAAGTGAAAACAGATTTTAAGTATTTTAAGAGGAAGGAGTGTCAGGAATAAATGAGAACAATTTTTGCAGTGAACACAAGAGCAGAGGATGACACATTAATTCCCAGACAGGTTCAAGGAAAGATGCTATTATATTGTATTTTAGAACTAAAGAAATGATGTGAGCCACTTTATAGTCTGAGGGATGGATATGTAAGCAGGGGAGGACTGAAGATATATGTGAGAGATGTAGCTGCTGTTCGGGTGCGGTTCTTGAAGGTCATTCATTAAAGAAGCCTTCTCCAAGGAAGAAACACATTTTCTCTGGCGCAATAAAGAAGGAAAAACATGTGTAAACACAAGTACGTTTTAGAGATTGTGTTTGACAAATGGTGAGATAGGATACTACATAAAATGTTAATAGGAAGATTATCAATATTTTTAGTAACGTTAAAGCAAATATGGGGTTGGGGATTTAGCTCAGTGGCACAAGCACCTGCCTATCAAATGGGAAGTTGTGAATTCGATTCCTGGTTCAAAAATTTAAAAAAAGTGAGCAAGAAAGCAAGCAAATATCATCTGGTCAGCTGAAGGAGAAAAATGGGATGATACTGTGCTCTTGGGAATGGAGAAGGTTTGGACTAGCCCTCTTGAGAAACAGGAGAAAAGCTTACCAGCAACCAAAGAATTGCTAAAAAGCCTTAAGTACCCACTGGAATTATTCAGCATGAAGTCTTAGAAAATATTTTATTATTTCATCACAATAATAGGTAGATATGGAAAGTCTAAGAGGGAAGACATAAGGTGATCAAAGAAATGCTGAGTTAGGGAGTTAAGGTGTGGTCATTCAGAATTCTTGCTTAGATGCAAAGTTTGGTCATAATGGTGGTGTGGCTGAAGATACACATTCAGAGTAGCTGTGATGTTGGAGGATCTTCACTACAAGGATAGGAGGTAAAAATGGACAATGAAGTATCCAGGATTATCAGCCAAAAATGTGGCAAATATTGAGCAGAATGATGGGATTCAAGGTGAAGAGGATCCTAAATAATGGAAAGGAAACAAGTAAATAGCAGGAACATTCAGTAGGGGACTTTTCTGTATGATGATAGTGGAACAGTAATTCTGGAAGCAGCATGCAGGAGCAAATGGGAAGAATTGTTTCCTCATTTCCTGGTGAGTGAAAAAGGAACTAGTTTCTTTGGAAAGTGATTTGGAGAAAGATATGTCTAAGGAAAGGTGAGTTTCAGTTAATGTGAACATGTGGCGTAAATTTTTCAGAAAAGATTTAACACATGAGATAGTTTAATGACTATTTAATAGGTGCTCCATGGAATAGCAGGGGAGTCTGGATGGAAAGATAATTAGTAGATAATTACAAGGATTTAGTAATAATAGGGTCAAGAGTGAGACTATCTAAAAAAGCTGGTTTGCGGGACGATTTGGGCCCAGTGTGGTAGATTAAAGCATTGATGGGAGTTTGGAGGCATTCTTAGTGGGAGGGATACTTATAACAACAGGATGGCTTGATTCCAGTGATTAAGATCATATATCTGCCTGGTTGATCCAATTAAATTGACCTTGTCCCTGAAAGGATTCCTTTAGCACTTATTGGGAAAGATATCAGTGGGTTAATAAGACATAGATTTTAGCTGATTAAACTACTGATATTTTGGAGTTTAATGTATGTGTATGTGCACATACAAGGGTATATACATACCCTTGATCTAACCTACTCCACGTCTAGTCCTTTCCTAAACAGATAAATACCAGACCTAGGAGAAAATGTTATTTGCCTAAAAATAGCAACTATTAGTTTTTCAGTGTAATATTTTTATGCAATTTGAATGATTTGAAATATTACTACATTCATAAAACAGAAAAATATTACCCATAATAAAAAGAATTGATAAAATTTCTCCAAAATATATTTCATTTTGCTTTGGAATATCGATCTATTCTACACAAGTAACCTAGAAGCATGCTGATCATATTGCAATTCAGATGTATCATTAAGGTAATCACATTGGATAATTTGGCCATGAAAATGAGATTAAATTCTGTTAACTTGTATGACATTATCAATTTAAAAACAAAAGTGTATCACTGATAAAATTGACTATTTCGATCCTATTTTCTTCTCTGCTGCGTTTGGTACAGAAAACATCTGAGTAGCTACTTCAAGTATTTCTTTGAAGCAAAGCCATGGAGAATAATTAGGCTTAAATTTTCGAAGATGACTGCGTTTGGTACAGCCATGGAGACAGAGGCAGCCATTGTTCTCATATCTTCATGTGCAAATTGGGCATTGAGCATGCAAACTGCAAATTGAAACCTGGGAATAAATTGACAGTGTCTATGTAAATGCACACTATCTTCCTTGCTCATTTGTGTATTTTCAATGTTATTTTTAATAAGACCAAGGCAAATACTTTCAATTAGCTGATCTGCTTTTTTCCCTATATCCAAGAATTTAAAGTGATTATTTATTTGAAATATCCAGCAGTAAATGTTATTTACGCAATTTTTTGGGTCACAGTTTAGGAAAGTCATGGATCACAATAATTTATTTGAAGGTTAAGACCATGATACTTAATCATTTGCTTCTCCAAATTGGTCAAATGAGATAATAACATTTGTTTTTACAGTTATGCAATTGGAATCAGCTTAGTCAGAATTCAGTTCAGATTCAGTCTATATAAATCTTAGACTTTGCGTGTTTCAAAAAGAGCAAAGCTACAAGATATATTGAATCAATACCATATTGTAAAACTAGCTCTTAAAACCATTTCATGATGATATGTAATATTTTGTTTAAAATAATTTATCATATGCTTTAAAATACTGATATATCAGTGTATGGTGGACTATATATGTATATATGTATATATATGAATATATATGTACATATCTGTATATATATGTACATATATATTCCACCAAAAATGTATACACACTTTAGGAAAAGAAAGACTTGTATAGGTATACTAATACTAAATTTATTGAGGCATCATGAGAATAATACAAGTTACCTTTGGCCCCTACAATTGCAAGAGGAGCTCAAAGTGGTGATCAATAACTTCCAGACAATTATTTCTTTTCCTGAATCATGTATGCATTTTTTGGCAGACTCTGATTAGAGTCTATATATATATATATATATATATACAATTTTCTATGAATTTTTTGAAATTCAAATTGTTATATAAACTTTAACGATTATCTATTGATTTTATATAAAGTTTTGTACAAGATTTACCAAAATGGCATAGCTTCTCAGTATTTTTGTTAGTAACTTAAACTTTCTTTGGATGAGAGAATATGCATGTAATAAATGGTTATCTATTTCATTAATACAGCTTTCTCCCGGAAAAGTAAAATTAAAATTACTGAGGCAGCAACTTCAAGGTAAACAGTTTACTAGTATTATTAGATGTTAAAGACACAATTTATAAGATTAAAGTGCTAGATCATTCAGACAAAGTTTCTTACCTTTATTGAGATCCAAGTGTTCCCTGAATGCTTATTGTGTTGAAGGTTTAGCTGCTGATTGGGTTTAGGGAAATGTTTGAGTCACGAGGACTCTAACTTTGAAATCTGATGGCATTAATGGAAGATGATGGAAGCAGGAGATGAAGGGGGAGTAACTTGAGGACTATGACTCTCTCCTCCCCTCCTCTCTGGCTCCTCCCACCTCCAGTCTGCTATGAGGTGAGCCACATTGCTCCACCATCTACTCTGTGCCATAATTTGCTTACCACGGGCAACAGAGCCAAGTGACTATGGACTAACACCTCTGAAAATGTGAGCGGAAATAAACCTCCCCTTCTTTATTTTTCTCAGGTGTTTGGTCACAGTGATGAAAAGCTAACACAATTATTAACCCTCAAATGATGACATTTTGATTTTCAGATACATTTTATTCAGATTTCCCTCGGGACTTGTTTTTATGTCAAAAATGTCAACTTAGAATATAATTATAATAATAACACTACAAAAACAAGGACTTCCATCACACTGGCTTTTAAAAATTTATTGATTAATCTAACAGTGATGAGAATTTATCAGTTTAAAATTATAAACAGATATCACTTCAGGAAAATAAAACTACATTGAAAAGTATATTGAAAATAAAAGTATATTGCTTCATATTTTAATAAATTATTTAAAAATAGGAAGATTCAAAGATAAATATTGAACTGTAATCACTCAAAGAGAAGAAAGATGTATTTCTGGAGGATGAATGAATTTAATTTTGAATTGTTACCATAATTTCATACAGCAATATTTATTAGATATGTTTATTTCATATGTTTAGAACTTGTCTCGTGTAGATTTTATTTTGATACAGAAGTGCAAAAATACCATAGGCGTTCTGTCAATAGCATGATGTTTTTACTGTCTGTTTTTTTTCAAATCTAGTGAGTTTTAGGCAGAGTAGACGTGGGTGGATATGTGTGGCCTTGTGGTCACTTGAGCTGCCTTGAACACTGCTATCAACTGACAGATTAGATTTAACTACATAACATGTTTTATAGGCCACTAATATTTAAATAGTGTTTGAGAATTTAGAAAGGTACGGTTTCATTATTTTACTAATCAGAAAATGAAACATCGCTTTGCGAATTGACTTTAAATTACTAAAATGGTCCGACAATTTGTTTTTCTTCCAGATCCAGTGAAACAACCTATTAATTACAAAATGGCAAATTTTTCTAGAAGTGAAAAACCCAAGATAAAAGGGAAAGTTTGTGGACAGTGTGAGAACAAAGCTGCTCTACTAGTAGGTGTATTATAGTAAACAATTGTAACAGAACTTCTCTGTGGTCTTACACCCGCTGTGCTTCCCTTTCATACCTGTCCCAGACATGTATGTGTTGCTGGCTAAGGTCACTATCTCTACTTACTTACTGAATTGTATCCTCTCAGCCTTGTTTAGAGATATTACTATAAATCTTGTCCTCTGTCCTTGTGTTTTTTGTTGTTTTTTTTTAAAGGTGCTATAGACATTTATATGCAAGTCTTTTTTTTCAAATTATGTGCATTTTATTCTGCTCTTCAAAGCTAAACAAAATGAAAACGACAGCTCAGATAATAATGCTTTTTGTCAGCTCTCTAGCTTTTCATGGGTGCCAATTTCTTGAACATTTCTAAAAATTGTGGTAAGGAATGCAAAATATAAAAGTTGCTATCATAAGGAGGCTAGCAATGTTAGGTATATTCACATTATTTTGCTACTATCACCACCATCTATTGACAGAGCACTTTTTATCTTGAAGAAGTGAAACTTTTTGCCTCCTGAACAAAAACTCATCATCATTCTCACCCTATCCCCTAGCAAACAGCGTTTTATTGTCTATCTCTGGAATTTTCCTACACTAGCTGCCTTGTATAAATGGTATCATGTGGTATTTTTTCTTTTGAAACTGAACTTAGCATAATGTCCTAAGGGTTAAGTTGTATTGGAGTATGTCACAATTTTCTTCCTTATTAAGACTAAAAAATACATTTATCAAATTTTACTTATCCATTTATCCACTGATGGATACTTGGGTTGTTGTATCCACCTTTTGGCTATTGTGAATAATGGTGCTATAAATGTGAGTGTGCAGATATTTCTTCAAAACCTTGCTTTCATTTCTTTTGGATGTACACCCCAAAATGTAGTTGCTAGATTTCTGTTCTTTCTTGACTTCTCTTCATTCAGTTTTGTGCCTTTACTAGTATCAAGGTCATCAGTGACTTTTCCATTCTTGCAACACAATGGTAAATTAGTAGTTTAATCATAATTTATTAGAGACATTTGATACAATATCCTTCTCCACATCTGACTTTCTTCACCTGACTTCCTCTGAGGCATATGCTCACAGTTTGATTTTACTTTACAGTTATTTATTCTGTCTTTACCAGTTTTTTATATTCTTGACCTCTACATTTTGGAGTGCCACCGGGTTTAGCTCTTAGGCTTCTTCTATAGAATATTTATTTTTACTCTTTATGTAAGTTTATTGACTATGTTGAATTTAAAGATGATATCTGCATTTTGATTTCCAGATTTGCACATTTATCACATGCCTCAATACTGAACATTTGACTCATACTGCCTACCTAACATTTTTTTGGATGTCTAATAGACATCACGGGTTTAACACGTTCAAAGTCAAGCTCTTGATTTCTCTCCAGAGAATATTCTTCTCCCATAACCTCCTAATATGAGTTAGTCCCTGATGGCCTTTTAAAAACTAGCAGAAGCTAGAGTTTCAGTCTTTGATTTTGTGAACCTACTTCACACATCTCTTCTTCTTCACCATTTAGATTTGCATCACCAAAACCAGATAAATATTTCCAGCTCTGAACTATAGTGTGCCTTTCTCTTTTGAATGCCCACACTCTATTTTCATGTGCACTTTAAATTTCTGCCTGTTAAATCCTTAATGTATCTTAAAACATAAAACATGTTTCTTTTCTTTTCCTTTTTAAAAAAGCGTGTTTATTTTCTACCTACATACAATATAAACTTCTTGAGGATGAGGGTTTACTGTTCTTCACTGCAGTATACCAACCAACTATGACTATGCTTGCAGTGTAGTAGTAGGTACTCAACAGATACTTGCTCAATGAATTGCTCTGTCATCCCTCCCTCCCTCCCTCCCTCCCTCCCTTCTTTCTTCTTTCCTTCCTTTCTTTCTTTCTCTTTCTTTCTTTCTTTCTTTCTTTCTTTCTTTCTTTCTTTCTTTCTTTCTTTCTTTCTTTCTTTCCTTTCTTCCTTCCTTCCTTCCTTCCTTTCTTCCTTTCTTTCTTTCTTTCTTTCTTTCTTTCTTTCTTTCTTTCTTTCTCATTTCTTTCATCTGCCTCTCTCTCTTTCTCTCTTTTATTTTTTTAAGTCCAGGCTGGCTTTAAATTCACTATGCGGGCCAAGCTAGCCTCAAAAT